>JZKD02S0250935.1:218203-232753 GCA_000966675.3 Picea glauca
AATTAGAATTGGAATTTTTAGTTGTGTCTTCTTGTGTAATACTGAGACAATTTTTTCCACTTGGAATTGGATTTGTTGGTTGTGTCTTATTGTATAATACCAAGACAAATTTGGTGTGGTGTTTCTAGAAACCAATTTTTATATTTAAACATGTGGAACCAATGTAATCAAGATAAAAAGTCCTCAAGGAAATAAATACCCATTGAAAAGGTAGATGAAGAAAGATAAAATGAAAGGTTATGCATTTCATAGTGAAGGATTTCAGAAGAGGGAATGAAAGGTTATGCATGTCATAGTGAAGGATTTCAGAAGAGGGAAATCCATTTTCTAGTAGAATATATGTCATTGTTGTTTCTCCTCCATCACCACAAGAAAAGCGTGGGAGTTCAGTAGAGACTAATCCAATTCAAATTTCTATTGTACCTCCAATCAATATCTCATAAATATATTTTGTTTTGGATGAAAAAATGAAGGAGGATTTGTTTGGAGATGATTATACAATGGATGAAATTAGAGAGACAATTGGTGCAGAACATTGTGGTGAAGAATTTCCTATGGTGCAACCTCTTGTTGGAAAGTCAAACATTCTAGAAACTAGTTATGGGAATGTACACTCTCCTCCTGTAATTGATCCACCATTGATTGAAGGGGAAATAATTGCAACGTTGTTAACTCCACAACAAGGAGGTCAAGAGTGTCAAAATATGGGCTCATCACCCCTACCTTGATTGAGTAGTGTGCGACATAGAAATCGTAAATGCTTTTAGGTGGATGAAAGTGGTCTAACATCACTTGAAGGTAAGTTACCTTACCAGACTATTCATTATCATTCTTATAAAATTATTAAAGAATATTTTGAACCAAAATCTGATGCTGCTAAATATCAATTATTTTGGATTTGTTAAAATATAGAATAATGACTACTGTTAGGCGAATTTTAGGCATTAAACAATCAAAAGTTTAGAAACAAGTCATCATATTTTTAAAAACCTTAGGGTGATTTTAAAAAAATTGGTAAGAAATATCATTCTAAATACCACAATGCATCATTATGTGTCTTGTCATAATCAATTGTTAGCAATATCACAAGGAACCATCATTTTCTTGAACAAACCTCTCATATCATGAAATGAAATGTCAAAACCATTAGAAAATATTATATTAGATGATATGGCCTCAACACAGGTGTCTCAACAGATTTGCGGGTCTTCACTGGTACGATATATAGTTTTGACATGAAGTTAATTTGAGCAGTTAAGGGACTAGTACATCCTTTCTAGCATGAGAACACTAGTTCTTATTCCAAAAAAAATAAAAATATGTACTAAAATTGAGAAGGGGATCTAGGGAACATGAACCTCATATTAAACACTTTCTTGACATTACACAAACATAATTATATGAGAGATTCAGGACAATACATAGTGCACTTGAGTTGGGCCAAAGATATTTCCATAAATGCAAGATTTGGTATGTTCAAATAAACACAATTCATAACACATGTTGTTGTAAATATCAAATTGAGTATGTTTATTATTATGACAGACATATATATATATATATATTTCATGTATTGCATAACACCCTTTTGCAGGAATTCTAAGTTATGTTTATGTCATCTTCATCTAGAGACTTTATTCAAATCATCTTGTTTACAAGGCCAAAGGGTTGTACATTTTATAAAAAATATTTCTTGGATGGAACATTCCCCAGGCGCAGTGGAATGGAATTAATGAGAAAATGTATCCATGTAAGTGATGATTATGAATTGGGGATGAAGGAGGTTGCCTTACAAATATTTAAATATGTCACATATGATATTGATGGAGGGAAATAAATAAAAAAATATACAATTGGTGACTTCCTAGGTATGAGTATGTGACTTAATAAAGGACTTCGTTGAAAAGACACGATGATATGTTCAACATGTCCATGTGGGATGGTAGGACGAGCATTTTAGAATATGAAAAGATACATTTCACATTGGTATTGTTCTATCAATGGTTGATTTTGTTCAGAAATACAACCTTCAATTGAAAAAAGAGATTCAAAGCCAATAGTATCACGTAGAGAAGCTCATAATAATAGTCCATATCACATACATGCATGGGTTGAATAGTAAAGAAGAAAACATTTTTATATTGGAGTATCACTTCTACATAAGTGATGATTGATGACATGAATTAGCCTATGTAAAACGTTTCTTTTAGTTGTGTTACAATCACCTTAAGGATAAGAACACATAGATAGATCAACATTGGCTTTTGTCATATGGTTGTGCAGGCCAGTTCAAAAATGTTTGTGTATTTAAATGGTTGTGTATGTTACAAAAAAACTCAAGGTACAACACATTTGGAATTATTTCAAGTCTAGGCACAAGAAAGGGGAGTATGATGGAGTAGGAACATGCATAAAAAAAGAATTACGTAATAAATAAATGAAGTTCACAACTACTTCCCTCATTTGAGATGAAAAATCCATTTTTGAATGTTGTTCTTCAGTAATGGGAGAGGGAACAAGAACCCGTGAATACCAATCACCTAGGAAAGGACATGTACATAGATATTTTTTGGAGGTGGCCTATGTAGATCTATCACATTGGTATGAATGAAAAACAATCCAGGGCACTCGTGGATTATATTCAGTTTGAAAATCATACAATGAAATAGTTGACACATGGACCAAAAAACTCTCTTCTTCTATGGTCCATGTAGTATTATTGAATGGGATTATTTTGAATCCACATACTGGGTTAATATATGGGATTGTGTATCAATCCCCATTGGTAAATGTATAACTATGGAGGAGGACCAATAAAATATTTCAATAGATTATGATCACATATCAAATCATGTACTACCAGGTTCGATGAAACCTTCTATTAAATTTTTAATTAATAGCATCAATGTTTTATGCTTTGGTAATTTAGTGGAATCACATGTCATCACTCCATTTTTTTCAGGGCACATATACAGAGTGGTTTCCTCAAGAGGTAATGAATGGGGAAACAATTATTGTCTAGCACGTTTCTTAGAGGGAAATCATATCTTCATGCGACCAGTAATAGACTCTGAAGGCATTGAATTTTTGATTGGTTCAATGGTTATTAAATGATAAATATAACACGTGATGAAATAAAACAGAAGAAAGGTGGTTATGCATTTCAATATTATAGACCAAGTGAATTTGTATACCACTTTACGAACTTGGTTTTTGGTACAAACCTCTAATTACAAACAATTCCAAGTAAGAACTTATCAAAGGTATGATACATATTTCCTTACTCTGAGAACTAGAAGTGAATGGAGACCATTAGTATTAGAAGTGATCCTGATGGTCTACTTGAATGACCATAGGTATGTAAAATGAACAATTGAACAAATATTTCATATTTACAAATGGGTGAAAATTTGGCTTCATTTTATGGTTGTTATGGTATTCTTGTATTTTGTAGTTATTTTTTATTGTTATGGTGTTTAACCTTCGCTTGTCTTTCCTTTCCTTTCTTGTCCATACTTGCCTTATATTTCCTTGCCTTGCCTTGATTTTCCTTTCCTTTCTTGTCCATACTTGCCTTATATTTCCTTGCCTTGCCTTGATTTTCCTTTCCTTTCCATGCCATGCCATGTCATGGCTTGTCTCTCCATTTCGTCCCTTGCCTTTCCATGCCATGCCTTTCTTTTCCATGTCATGCCATGCCATTCCATACCTTTCCTTGGCATGCCTTCCCATGCCTTGCATTTCCTTTCCATGCCTTACCATGCCTTTCTTTTCCATGCATTGTCTTGTGTTGCATTTCATTTCCTTACATTTCCTTTCCTTGACTTACCTTTCCTTTCCATTCCATGACTTTCCTTTCCGTGCCATACCATGCCATGCCTTGTGTTTACTTGAATTTCCATTCCTTACCTTGGATTTCCTTCTCTTTCCATGCCATGCCATTCAATGCCTTGACTTGCCATGTATTTACTTTCATTTCATTGCCTTGCCATGACATGCCTTTCCTTTCCATTCCATGACATGCTACGCCTTTCATTTCCTTTCGTTTCCATGCCATTTCACACCTTTCCTTGCCTTTCCCTACCATGCCACGACTTGACTTGTTGTGCCATGCCATGCCACACCATGCCTTTTCTTTCCTTTCCTTTGGATGAGTTTCCTTACCTTTCCAAGCCATGCCTTTCATTTACATGACATGCCTTGACTTACCTTGAATTTCCATGCCTTTCCCTACATTTCCTTTCCTTATCATGACATGCCTTGCCTTGGCTTCCCAAGCCATGCCTTGAATTTAGTTTCCTTACCATGACATGTCTTTCCTTTCCATGCCATGCCTTTCCTTTCCTTATCATTCCATGCCTTGCCTTTCAATGCCATGCCATGCTATGGCATGCCTTGCCTTACCATGCCATGCCTTTCCATGCATTTCCTTACCATGACATTCCTTTCCTTAACATGCCATGCCTTTACATTCCATGCATTTCCTTCCCATTCCATGACTTTCCTTGCCATTCCATATCATGCCTTGCCTTTCTATGCCATGCCTTACCGTGTCTTGCCTCACCATTCCATGCATTACCTTGCATTGCCTTGCCTTTCTATCACATGTCTTTCCTTGCCAAGTCATGCTTTATCATATCATTCCATGCCATTCCATGTCATTACATTCCTTTACTTTCCATGCCATGCCTTTCCTTGCAATGTTGTGCCATGCCTTTCCTTTCCATTCCATGCCATGCCATGCCATGCTTGTCTTTCTTTTCCATGCCTTTCCATATGCCATGCCATGCTTGTCCATGCCATGACTTTCCTTTCCTTCACTTTACATGCCATGCCATGCCTAGCCTTGTATTAGCTTGCCTTTCCTTTCCTTTCCATGCCTATCCGTCCCTTTCCACGCCTTTCCTTTCCATGCCTTGTTTTACCATGCCATGCCATTCCTAGAATTGACTTGACTTTTCCTTCCCTTGTGTTCCCTTACCTTTCCCAGCCTTGCCTTGTCTTTCCTTGCCTTAAATTTTCATGCCATGCCTTTCCTTGTTGTTACACATCAAAATTTCACACTTGAGTTACGCATCCAAGTGTCACAAGTGTCGCAAAGTGGAGTATGCACCTTGTTAAATGTCATATGCACTATCGCAAGTGTCGTATGCACCTTAACTAGTGTCGCATTCACTTTTTTGAGTGTCAAAACCATTTGAAACCATGAAATACATTTTCCATGACCAATAAATCATATTGGAGGAAGAAACCCATCATTTCAAGGTCAAAACACACATTTTTCTTGGAAAAATCGACCATATTTTGAGCATTTATGAAGGGTGGTGCCCCCCTGTCCATGCTGGGGGAGTGCCACTTAATGGAATGATTCCCCCTTGCCATATAAATTGAGAACCACTCTAGAGTATGGAGCCCTATGTTCAACTAAGGGGGAGCACCATTCTTGTTGAGGAAAAAGGGGGATCTCCCCCACCTTATTCTATGGGCCATCTCCTTTAGATTGGGTTAGTTGTGTTAGACCCCCATGCTTGGGATTCCCTTTAGGATATGGTACAAGCCTCAATGATCCATATCATCAACCATACCCATAATTTTCTCATGTTTTTTGTGCCTCTGAATCCTATATATTGAGGGCTTTCCAAGGTGAAAAGGAGGAAGGATTGGAGCATATCAAACATTTGATCTCAAAGGAAGATTTTAGGTATCAAACTTCTAATCTTGGTAGATTCATGCAAGGGCTGGATGAGGAGAGATTGGAGAAGTGGTGCATCATCATCCATGGTTTGTAAGTATTCTCTTTGGGTTCTCATTTGAATATACTTGGCCTATTCCCTTCAAGATTATGTATTTTTTCATGTGGTTGTCTATTATCGCTTTAATCATCATAGATGAATTTGTTTGACATAATAAACTAGAGTAGGAGGTAGTGGTTTCTCTTTTCTACCTATTGTAGGTACCAATATGCGCCAGGGAGTTTTGACATCAATCTCAGATTGGAAGCAACAAGGAGAAACTTCGAACCAAGGTGCATCACACCCTTTCTCCCTCTCTCTTTCTGATTGGTTAAACTAAATTCAAAGGGATGTTAGTGTCCACTTGTAGTGTTTATTTATTGGTATAGTGGTTTGTAATCTAAGTGATATTTCAACTATCTGTAGGGGAAACATTCTGTAATAGAAATTGGTGACTCCACCAGGGAAGGGCTTTGACTAGTCTTTCCTTGGATCGTCTGAAGCCTTTTCATACCTTTAGAATTTGTTTACTACTTAATTATGATTTACTTCCCCTTATATCTTATTCACTTAAGATATCATAGATTCATTGATTGATTTTTCTGATTTTTAATCCTTTTTGAGAAATTTTTTAACTCTTCAGGAGGGTGGCACTCCTCTGCAATTCATATCAGGGTGCCACTTACCTCACTAGCTCTCCCCAAAGTCCTGCTAGTGGGCACCATTTATCTAACTAGAATTCCTCTAGATCTTGCCACAGGGCACCACTCCCCTAACTGGAACTATGTTTTCTTGAGAACATGGGTTCCAACCCCCCCGTTTTGGCCTTTTCCCCTCTTTCTTCTTTCTCTTTCTCAGTATGATCTTGAGGGTTTTTTTCCCTAGAGACTCCTGATTGTATTTGAATTTGTTTTCATTTCATATTGATCACTCATTTTTACCTTTGATGCGATTGAAAGCCTCTTCTACATTTTGATATTGGTCTACCTTGCTTGGTCTTTGTCTTGTGATCTTTCAATTATCTGATCGATTGGAAGAGTCTGCAAAGGTTTGTTTGGTCTTGAGTTTCTGTTCAATTTTCTTTCGAACATGTCACTTATTTGAATGATTGAGATCCTTTTTCTTACCAAAACCTAGCTTGAATGCTTGTTTATTTCTTCTCATATTTAAGTATTGTTGAGTTATTTCCTCTTTCGTTGTTTGTGTTCTTTGAGTCTTGTCATTGTTTTGAGTGAATTTCTTGTTTTATATTTTTACTTCGTATACCTTTGTATTTGCATCGGATTCTTGCATTAAAAATAAGGAAGTAGAAATAAATTTCATTTGAATTAGTTTCATTGCATTTATAATCAAACGAACAAAAAATGATTTCATTCTAATTTTTGGATGGTAAACTACATTAGGTTTATGCATTTGGGAATGTAAAAAGACTCTTCTCCTTTGGATAGATAGAGTTCATCGAAAAAAATCTTTGCATATCATTATGTTGCACTCTTTTGGAGTCGAAGTCACAAAAATCATCGGTTTCACTTCCATGCCCTTGATTAAAAAACAACCTAATAATAAAAATGCTAATTAAAATCTATCTAGAAACTTTTATTTCTAGGCATTTGCAAACCTACATTATCTTAAATGTAGGGCTTTGGAATAGGTGTTTAGAATAAATTTCCAAAGCCATAAACAAACATACAATTCTGCGATAGGGAGAGAAAATACATTTTTTGTATAAGCATAGTAGGGACCCCCCTCTCACACATGGGTTAAACATGAGGTCTTGTGTGGGAGAGCAACGAAGATTACCCCTTCGAGTTTCAACCAATTGTAGAGGAACACACATATATTAGGGGTTTTTATTGAGAAACCACTGCTTTCATTTGGTCTCAGAGCTTCATGAATCCCGAATCTGTTCGAGGTCCTCTGGAGACTTACTGGTCCACCTATCTTTATTTCTCTTGAAGAGCTTCAGACTTTGATATCCTTCCCATACATTCAGACCCGACTGTGGACTATACCCTCCTGGAGGTTGACTATAAGTTGGTAAACTTAATGGCCTTTTTATTTAGGTTTCATGCACAAGGTGACATAAAATGGGATTCTTTGTTGTACTTGGGTCAAACGTTGGTGAAACTCTCAGGGGCTCCTTGGAGTGTAACTCATGAATAAACCACAAGGGAACTTGCACCAAGGTGTAAGTCTATTAAGGAGGTCACCAATGTAACTTATCCACTCGCTCTATCCCAACCCCTTCTCACTTTGATCTTGAAACACTAGATCTCATCACCAACTAATGTTTCACAATCAAAATGTTTGTTTGTTTGGTTTTCTTCCTATATTTTTTAGTGTGTGTTGTTTGTTTTACATAGAAAAACCTTAGGGTTGAGTTTGTGTCTATGGAATCAGTTCTTGAACTACCAATGAAGGGACCCCTTTTCCCAGGATACATTTTGTTTCTCCTTATGTGGTACATTTTGGTCCTACTTATATCGCTACTTTGACTCTTCCTAGACTCACTATTGGGTTACCAGTCTGTTTTTTTTCCACTTCGGTGAATGTAAATGCTTCTACTGCTTCATCCATAAGTAATACACCCTAATACCATAAACCTCGTGTTTATTATCTTCCTTCGTCACCCATAGGGTCTTCTTCTCATCCTTCCTCTTCACCTAGTGAAAGCTCTACAACTAGTAACAAGGGGGATAAGTAGAAGAACAAAAGGAAGATTAAGAAGAAGAAAAATAAGCTAGGGGGGGAAATTCCAACCTCTGTAGGAAATGTTGGAAGCTATCAACCATCTATTGTTCATCATGTTGGGAGTGTTGATAATGTCAACAAGTCTATAAATACACATCACAAACCCAAATTCCCTTGCATTCTTTGTAAGGGTGACCACCTTCTTAAGGATTTTCCTAGTATTCCCAAGGTTGTAGAAGTGTGGTCTCAGGGTCATCAACTCGCGTCATCATTCGCTGCACGCCATGCTAGTGACAATAAGGTTGGTTGTAAGAAGGATAAATTCAAATGTCCTTTCTTGCTATGTAAGGAGATGCACCACACCTACCTTTGTCTGCGCATGGATGAAGCTTCATATATTTTGGAAAATATTTCTCATGTCCAACAAAAACCTCCATATTCCACCCTGCTACTATTTGATGAACTGGTCAATCTGTTCCATCATCTCTCAATCCAGTTGATTAGGTGGTTCATCTAGTTCAATCATCAGTTGCATTGGTCGATCAAGTAATTGGTCTGATTTCAACTTCAATTGACCCCACTCTCCCCTTGAAGAGTGAGCTTAAAGTGGTTAATCCAATACGAACCTTTGTTGATCCCACTTCTCCTTTGAATATTGAGGATGTCGCTTAGGTATTTCATGTTTCTATAGATTCTTTTGGACTAGGGGGCACTTCACCCGTTCCGACATAACCTCCTCCAAGAAATGAGGCCATTCTTTTAGATTGGGATGCACTTCCTTAATATTGTCTTCCTTCCTATATACCCTTCCAAATAATTGTTCAGGTTTTTAGGAGGGATGTTCCTTAGAATATTAATGATGAGGATGCATCGGTTAGTATTTTATCCTCCATTTCTTGGAAAGCTTTAGGTTCTCCTTCGTTTGCGCTGACTCATAATGTATTGGATTTTAATAGAAGAGTTACTAAACCTTTAGGGATACTTCCTCAGTTTCGTATTACTTTGGAAGGGAAAATTATCTTTATTTATGTGATGGTAGTCCGTGACCCCTTGGATTTTAATTTTCTCTTCGGGTGAGACTATGTCTATGCTACAAAGGATGTTGTGTCCACGGTCTTTCAATTGATGTGTTTCCCTCACAATGGAAACATTGTGACCATAGACCAACTTTCATTCATTATCCCTCATCTGAATACCAACCATTTGACTTCCCTAAATGATCCTTATCTACCAGGGACATCCGCCCTGCCCCGGGTCAATTACGTGGAAACATGTCCCATGCATTCAACTCCGAATGAGAAGGAATATCTCCCTTATTTTGATTTAAATATATTATTTTACATGGTGATCTCTTCGATAGGGATATTAGATCCTGATCTCCCTACCCTTATCACGACCCTCGACATGTATTGCTTCCAAAGTGTTGTTTCTCCATCTAGCGAAGATCTCTTGGAAGCCATGGCTGAGGTTTATCCCTTGACATGTATTCCTTCCAACACATTGTCCTCTTGGAAGCCATGATCAAGTAGAGGTATTTGAGCATATTTTATTTTATGATTTCAATATCGTTATAAAATGAAACCTAGCTATGAGCATAGTTTATTTATTGATTTAAATCTCATTAAAAAATGAAACCAGGTTCAAGCAGAGTTCCTATTTCTGTATTATTCTCATTAAAAATGAAATAGAGGACCTCAAGCATAGTGTCTAGTTTCAATATTGTGTAAAAATAAAACCTACCTTAGAATTATTTGATCCTTTGGTGGTACCTGATCACGAGAAAATTTATTTTCCTGATTCAATCTCGTTAAAATATGAAACAACAACCTCTCCCATTGAGTCGAGTCTTTCACTAGATCTCATAACTTAACCTTCCTTTCATTTGCCTTTGTCTGTTGACCCTTTTTCTCCATATGGTATAAAAAATGGTGACAACTCAAGCATCTATGGATGAAATGAAGCTTGGGGGGGGGGGGGGGNNNGATATCCACCCTTAAAAAATCATGATAGATCAAAGCCACTAGCTTCCATCACACCATAGGGGAAAAAGTACCAACTATCCATGGTTCCCATTCAAAACCTTTGGACATTATGTTGGGGAATTTTTGGAGTCTCCTTTAAGCTATTTTCAGACTCCCTGATCCATATTTTATGCTCAGAATGAAATGAATATAGATTATTAAAATATTCTTAACACAAAATAACATAGATAAAATAAAACTGGTTTTCTATTCAATAAGGAAATAAGCTCAAACTGTAAAATGCCTTGGAAAACAAGCTTGTTGGAATGGTGGCGGCTTATCTCTAAGAATGAATGTGACGACTGCGCTCATTCGCAAGAATATTGTTACAATGAGGCTCTGAAGGCCTGCTACAATAAACAGGAATGTCAAAAACCCTAGACATCCAACAACCTAAACCTAGGAGATGAAGCACCAAAAGTCATGTTGGCCCTGTTTGGGTAAGTTAGTACATCAACTTCTAGGGGTTGTAACTTTTGCATATGATCTTCGTTTCAGGCGCACGATAGCCCTTGGAAAGGTCTAACTGAGAAGAACAATTTTCGACTAGCCCAGGTCAATATATCTGGCAATCATTTGGGTCCCAAATCCCCAAAAAACATCATTTAGGGCCTCAAAACGACCTCGGAAGTTTGGAACCTGAAAAACTGCCAAGGTGGAAAACTGTTTTTTGAGCCAGTGGAATAGGTGGGTGGCCACTGATATCCACCTGGATCACTCCCTAAACATGAAAATAATTTCGAGTGATATTGCTTCCTTTCACAGTAGTTAAAAGGTTTGAAAGGGCATCTTTCGAGTGATATTTTATCTCTTTTTTGGCCTCACGAGACTAATTACGAAAAAAAAGGACTAGTCTAATAAATAATGATTAGAAGAGTTATCCTCTTTATTGTTTTACACTTTTTTTGGGCTTGGGAGATTAAATTTAAGAAAAACTCATCCATGGAGTGTCCTTTACGTTCTTTTCAGACTCTCTAAACATTAAATACCACGAAGTTTACCTTCTTTGGGCTCGTAAAAATATGCATTGAAGGACCTATGTGACTTTGATCTACTAGACCCATATGGGACTGAACCCCTCCTTCCTCAGGTTCGTTAAACATATGTCGAGGGACTCATCTGAAAGATGAGATATATCGAGCATGTGTTATCCTCCTTGAGATCATTAAACAAAAAAAAGGTATGCATCTATCTAGATGGGGGGAATTTGACGGAAGTGGTTTAAGTTTTTGGGAATCCTTTACAACATCTATTATTTTCTCCCTTGAACATGGCACCTATTTGTGTCTCTTCTTACAGTTGGGTAACCCACTTGTCTCTGATTCATACCAATTCCATGTGTTGCCATACTTTTTCATCCAGTTGAAGAGTGCTCTTATCTTCGTCACATTATGTTGTTGGTACTCATTGATTTAATGCTTCCAAGTTAGTTGTTGTGCTTCATAATGTTCAATAGAAGTTTCATTTCAAACCATCCATCTGGAGTATTACCAGTTTCCATTTCATGTGTTAGTCCATACTCATTCGATCTACCATTTTACATCACTTTCTTGTGTCCATTTCATGTCGATGATGGGGGATACATCAAGCCCCTCCTTTGACAAGTTTGTCCCTATCGAATTCAACACATCATCTAGTAAATATACTTAGAAACTAGTTAGTACCTTGGGACCTGCATGCCTCAATGGTAGGCCTCCTTGTTTTTGACAATAGGTTTAAATCACTGACCTATGATCAGATGATTCCAGGAATGTTCGACATCAACTCATTTATTCACATTCGCTAGAATGTGCTAGGGTAACTTGGGAGTCATTGAAATCATTGGTGATTTCCCTCATGCTTGTTAACGGTTTACATAAATGACCGGTAATCAAGTGGTTTCTACCATGTTCGACATCAAACCATCTATTCACATGGATAGAGTCGTATTGCATCAGGATCCGGATGAAGACATTGGGTTGGGTGCTTGTTATCGCTCAGTTTGTAGGATAGGCTTAACAGCTTGAAGGCAAGGGTCAAACTGGCGTAACAGGAGCTTCCCCACCCACTGTCACCTCGATGGGGAGCTCTTTCTATTCAGGGTGGCTAATCCCAAGGGAGACGTCCCTAGTAATCTGGGGTGCTGAAAGAGAAAAGATCAAGGGTTTAAGGTTCAAAAGGTCAAAGTAGGTTTTCCCCTTCACAGATTACTGCCAAGAATGATAGTCAAAGAGAAGGTATTCCACTGAAAAGGGCACCTCTTTGCGAGACAAGGAAAATAAAACTAAAATGTGCAAATGGTGGTTAATACTTCAAATTGTTAATGACTATCTTTAATACATACACATGAGCAATAATAAATGTAATTATTGACGAAGTCAATGATTGCAATTAAAGATGAGACTTGTAATATTACTTCCTCAACAAATACCAATGATAGAGCATTCAATGTATAAACCAGTCCTTTAATTATCACAATGCTTTAAATATCACAAATATGCTCACATATATATATATAGTTGTTGCGTCACTATGCTTACTAAAGGGTGACGTCAAGCTTGTTCTAGGTTAGTTTTGCTAGACTATGAGATGGACGTTTTGCTAATTGGGACAATGAAAATAACCAATACCTCAAAGTCTATCAATGGATGACAATGCCACAACGTTCTATGCCAAACAAGAATTCAAAATAGGCATGACGTCATCTTAGGGTTAGGGTTAGTAGGTCGCTAGGGTTAGTTAGGGTTTCAATTTAAGAGTTTTGAAAAGGGTTGTTTTTACACTAAAGACTCAACGTTGCAATTTTAGACTAGTTCCTTGGGTAAATGGAGTCAAAGAGAGAGAGCTAAAGGCTTGAGAGGATTTAAACCTAAGGATGGGAGAGTTAGGCTTAATGGTGCTGCAATGGCAGGGCCACCAAGTCAAAACCCTAAGGGGAGGAGGCTCATTCCGGTGTAGCTTAAGCTAGGCCTCATGCTCCTCCCTCTTTCCTTAAGACTCTTTGGCAAAAATGGCTAGCTTTAAAATATAAATCTAGGGCTGAAAAGTGTTTTTGGGGCCAAGGATTTTCAAACCCTAAGAGTCAAACCCTAGGTGTAAAGTCAATTAGGCCTAGGACGTCTTCTTTCTTCAATTTATGTTTCAAACTAACTCAAGAAAAGGAAGAAATAATGTAGCAGTGGCTAGGCTATATTCTTCTTAATCAAATGGCTAAACAAGTTTTTATCATGGGGACATGAAGCAGTGACCTACTTGTGTGCTTGCTCCCTAGGGTTTCAATGATTAAGAATAATAATAGCAATGTAACTATACATGTAAGAATTTTAAACTACAACCATTCAATCAAGAAGTTTTGTATTAGAAAAACACTTACAAATTCATGAAGAGCTTATCAAACCCTAGTTGTAACACCTTCCAATGATAAAAACACCATACACATGCCAAAGATAATCCTTCCAAGTGTATCGCCTCAACTCCAAGAGCCAATAATCCAAGACAAAAGACTAAAAAGAGATCTCTCACAAGAGATGAGTTGTCTTATGCTAAAATGAGGCTCAACGTCCTCAATTTATATCATCCAAAT
Organism: Picea glauca; assembly: GCA_000966675.3. NCBI lineage: Eukaryota > Viridiplantae > Streptophyta > Pinopsida > Pinales > Pinaceae > Picea > Picea glauca. The sequence goes on from JZKD02S0250935.1 coordinate 232,210, forward strand.
GACCTTGAATTACAAAATAGGTCATTAAAAACAACCGACAAGGCTGAATTAACAATATTCCATTATTTGTCACATTAAATGCTAAAATGTCAAAGTAAGAGCTAAAAGGGGAGACATCAGGCCCCTCTGAGGGAGACGTTGGCCCTTTTTGGGCATCATCAGCATCCAGAAGGCAAAACGTTGGCCCCTCTAGGGCTCCTACAACTTGCCACATGTGCCAAATAGTCCCAACACACTGCCACATGCTCCAGAAAATGTCCAGCCTACCCTGGGTGGCATCCTGTCCATCAAAGGCATCATCTCATCTGCAGGGGGTGATCCCCCCTAGGTCGATCTCTGCCAAAGTGTCTTGGTGAGGGTGTCCTTTTGTCTTCTTCATGCAAGGGCTCATCATGACGTTATCCTGCCTCTGCCATCCCAACAACCATATGATGGGCTCTTCAGCCCCATGGAGGTCCAAGCTAATCATCTCCCCATGTGTACCGGTCCTCTGGTACCTGTCCGCCGGGTATGGTCCTGCACATCAAAGACTACGCCCTCCATG
>JZKD02S0250935.1:254484-273391 GCA_000966675.3 Picea glauca
TATCCAAGATTTCTTTACAAAATTCAAGGATTTACTGTCGCAACTCAAAGCTTGCGGGGTTGATAAATCGAAGGAGGAGAAAAAAATGGTTCTCACCATTCTCTCCAAGCTTGGATATAAATTATCTATATTTGTATCCACATTCCATACTGTTAGATTCACCTTTGGAGCCACCTGGAAGATTCCTTCTCTTGAGGACTTTATCAAATCCTTGACACAAGAGCAAACCAAACTCCTCAACATGGGTGGAATCAAAGGCCCAAGGGTGCATGCACTAACTATGAATGATGGAAGCCACAAATATCAGAAATCTAAAGATAAAGATAAGTAGAAATATCATGCACATACGAAGAATGAAGGGTACACAAAACCCTTCACCGATGCCTCCAGATCCAAAGGAGAAAAGGAGAGAAATGCGCGTATTGTCACAAAGGATTCCTTTCGGAATCCACATGCATGCAAAAGAAAATAGATCTGATGTCTCAAATACTTCAACAAAAAAACCTTGGAGATCACATCCCTGAGGGTGCAAAGAAGAATAACCCAGAATATCCGAATTCCAAGAAAGGCAATTCTAGCCATGCTTTGATTTCCATCAACTCCTCTCCCGATGCTTGGATCATAGATTCAGGAGTATCACATCATATGGCTACCTCAGAAGCAGTCTATTATTATTTGGATTCATGCAAAGGTCCTCCTATTCTGATGGGGGGCAACTCTTCTGTCAAAGTCACCAACAAAGGAAGGATTGAACTCACCAATGGAAGCTTCGAGAATGTGTTGCATGTTCCCAAGATTTTTGTCAACCTTCTCTCTATGTATCAGATGACGAATTCCAACATTGAAAAGAAAGTAATATTCACACCAAATTCCATGGACATCTACGACATGAAAACCAACTCTAGGGTTTCTACCGGTGAGGTAAATCATCAGTCTAGACTGTATACATTTTCTGAATTCATTGAACCTGATTCTGCTTTACTACTTACTCATGATGCTGATGAAAGTAGTAGGATGTGGCACGAAAGGTTTGGACATTTGAATTTCAGATACATGAAACAAATTAGAAATCATAGATTAGTTGATGGTCTACCAAACATCCATTTCTCCAAGGGAGTATGTGAGGGATGTGTTCTTGGAAAACACCCTCAAGAGAAATTTGACAAAGGAAAGTTTCAGTGAGATTCCACATGTTTAGATCTAATCCACAGTGACCTTATGGGTCCTTTTCCACATCCATCCATAAGAAAAGAGAGGTTTGTTCTCATTTTTGTTGATTATTTCTCACATTTTACTTGGATCTACTTTCTCAGGCAAAAATCTGAGGTCTTTCAACACCTCAAAGATTTCAAAGCTTTGGTTCAGATACAGTCTGGAAAGAATATCAAAGTCCTCCGAACTGATAATGGGGGAGAGTATGTGAGTCATGAGATCCACAATATTTTCCAAGAGGTATGGATTCAGTTGTAGCATACAGTTCCCTACACTCCACAGAAAAATGGAGTTGTTGAGCAGAAAAACCGATCTCTAAAGGAGATGACATCTTGCATGTTGCATGCAAAGTCACTACCACAGAGACTATGGGCTGAAGAACTTAACTGTGCAACATACATCCAAAATAGATCTCCCCATAGATCTGTTAAGGATAAGACCCCCTATGAGGCTTGGAGTGGCCTCAAACCGGAAGTGAGCCACTTTCACATTTTTGGTTCTCGTGCATGGGCCTGCATTCCCTCTAAAAAGAGGAAGGCACTTGATCCACAAGGCACTGAGTGAATTTTTTTTGGATACCCTGACGATGTGAAGGGATATCAGCTTATTGATATTTCCTTGGACTGACTCATCATTGAGCGTAGTGTCCAATTCGAGGAAAGTGTCTCGCATGTACCTCAGCAGCCGCATATAGACACCTTTACTCTTACACCTATCAGAGATGATGAACATGCACATGCTGACTCTTCTTCAGATGAGAGTTTTGATTCAAAGGACTCAGATGATTTAAATTCAGAGTCAGTACAGTCAGATACAGATTCAGAGCATACAAATGCAGTTGTAGAGCCAGAGCAGAGGCCCAAGTGGGCACATACTACTCTTCAGGATGCAGGGGATCTCATTGGTGATCTATTCGATACTAGGATGACTCGATCTGATTTCGAGGAGCCTCCTATTGCACTCACTTCCACTGAACCATTTCCTTCCAGGCGTCTTTTCTTGGTTCATTCTTCAAATCCACAGTCTTATGGCGAGGTTGTTATAAATCCCTTTTGGGAATCCACCATGCAGGAGGAGTACAACTCCCTCCTCGAGAACCAGACTTGGGATCTAGTTTCCCTTCCTTCTGGGAGGAAACTTGTTAGATGCATATGGGTCTATAGGACCAAGAGCGTAGCATATGGACAGATCAATAGATACAAAGCTAGGCTTGTCACTAAAGGATTTCAGTAGGTTCATGGTATTGACTATGATGAGACCTTCTCTCTAGTAGCGAAGATGGATTCCATACGATTGGAACTTGCCATTGCGGCAGCCAAGGGATGGGAAATCCATCATATGGATGCGAATAATGAATTTCTTCATGGTGATCTCTTTGAGGAGATCTACATGGAGCAGCCCCAAGGATTTATACAAGACTCATCTTTGGTCTGTTGACTGAAGAAGTCACTTTATGGCCTCAAGCAAGTTTCGAGGGAAAGGTATGCCAATATGGACTCCTACCTGTTGTCACAGAACTTTGTACATTGTAAATTAGATCCAAATGTATACATGCTCAGAACAATTGATTCACTTCTACTTTTAGTTCTGTATGTCGATGATTTGTTGATCATCGATTGTTGTAGTCAAGAGGATCCTTCATGGCAGGTTTTTGATGATGGACATGGGTCCGCTACACTTCTTCCTTGGACTTGAGATCAGTTAGGATTCATTAGGCATCAAACTATCTCAAGCCAAGTATGCACGAGATCTCCTTGAGAGATTTCACATGATAGACTGCAAGTCTACTCTGACTCCTTTCCTATCAGGAGTCAAACTTGAGGATGGCGGGGAGATTCCATTGGTTGACAACACACTATACAAATAGCTAGTGAGGACCTTGTTGTATCTCACACACTCTAGACCAGACCTCTCATATGCAGTTGGTGCAGTTTCCAGGTTCATGCAGGAGCCGCATGAGTTACATTGGAAAAATGCAAAGTGTATCCTTCGATACGTACAGGGCACCATCACCTTTGGGATTCATTATGCATCAAACTCTACATTAGATCTCATTGGCTTTACTAATTTCGACTAGGCTGGCGATAGCATTGATCGCAAGTCCACATCTGGTTACTCACTCAGTCTTGGTTCCAAGCCTATCTATTGGTCGAGCAAAAAGCAAGCTTCCATTTCTCTATCTTCAGTCGAGGCAGAGTATAGAGGGGTAGTTAACATAACCATTTAGGCTATGTGGCTACAACATTTTATCACTGAGTTGGGCATTCAGTTTCATCGGCTAATCGTCATCTGGTGTGACAACCAGAGAACTCTGAAGTTCTGCAGAGATTCATTTCAAAGGCAGCAAACGAAGCACATCGAGATCCACATGCAGTACATCCAGGACTTAGTACACGAGGGGATAATTGACTTACAGTTCTGTCCTTCAGCAGAATAGACGACAAACATTTTCAACAAGACCTTCACTGAGCATAAATTCCATTCTCTGCGAGGTCATCTTGGAGTGAAGGACATAGTTTCCTAGCAATTGTAGTTCTTCTTTTTACATACATTGTACCTTGAGGGGGGGGGTTTTCCATGAGTTTTTCCCTCTTTCCTCACTTTATTTTCAGTGTATCTTTTGTACTTGGCTACCTAACATGGCCTTGTTGCCGGGACCCAATCTTTATTTTCACCATAGTGATGTTCAGGGGGGGTGTTGGAGTTACTTCACACACACCTAGGATTTATTTTTCCTAAGGTTTTTATTTTTTTATTAGTCATAATTATCCATTATGCAGTCTCCTATATTTTAGGAGAGAATATTCCACCTGGAGAATATTCTCTTTCAGTTCACACTTCAGTTTGACTAGTTGAGTTAAGTTTAGATGTTGCATTGGGATCATCACCATGCACCATTGGGATCATCACCATGCTAATTCGACCTTTCCTTGGTATCATCACCAAAGTGGCACATTAGCCTTGATTCCGTGAGTTAACTTCTCACTACTTTCTGTTCAGTCAGTTAACTGAAGACTAGTTGACTAGTTAACTCAACTAGCTGGCAGTTCACTCCTGTAACTGCCTGAGAGACTAGAATAGGTGGCAATTCACTCCCGTAACTGCTGGTGTGTGTCCAGATAACTCTAGACCACCACTATGGTGACTTGGGTCACCTCAAGTCGAACTCATTGAGTTATACATAGTATATCATGTGTAAATTATTCATTATTCAAAACAGTTAATGAGGATTCTTTCCATTCTTTCTCTCCTTCTTCTTCTTTTTCCAATTCTCTCTGCAAATGTGTGTATCATTGTTTATCTAGATCTATTATGTGAAAGTCAACACATTTACAAGATTTTTCGATATTTTTAGGTTGTTTTACAAAGTTGCGCACTAGTGGTATCCTCGACGTAGTTTATGGTTACTCAGAGTTTTCTTTATTGGTCTTCCTATATCTGTTGTTTTCCAATTCTGACACTTTACCTTATAATGCTTGAAGCAAGCATGGGCCTGAGCTACTCCACTAAGATATGTCATTTTTCTACAAATTCGTAATTTAAATTAAAAAATAAAATAGTTTACGAGAATAGATGACATGAAGGATCCTTTTGTAGTAGAAAAATTGTATGATACTCTAAGGAAAACAAAATTGTATGATATGGGAGATAAAAATTAGAAACTTGTTGTATGCTTGATACTGAAGGTTTGAAGAGCCACACTAATATGGCTTCCCAACTGATAGAAAGATCCTTGATTTTGCATTTTAGCTTGTATTTCAAATCAACCCTCACCCATATTGCCTTCATTTGGAACTCTGCCTCCCTGCTTTCCTTTTAGCTTTGATGAGGCCTAAATATGGGACCTCGAATAAATGTCTATCTGCTGCATCCTCAATGTTGATTGTTATTTGAAATATTCTATGTAGAATAATGGTGATGTGAATGACGCCTATGTTGTATGATGTAGCTTGTAGATGAGCGAAAATAAAGAGACATGGAAACTCAATGTAACAATGGTCATTTCCACTTGAATATGGATACACTAGCATGTATTTCTATGGATTATAATAGATAAACAAACCTAGAAAAATTGAAAAATGCACAAACCAAAACAAAGAAAATATGTACACAGTGAGAAATTCAACCACTGATAGTTTCCATTGTTGTTGTGATTGTGGCCGTGGTTGGGGAATTCCTCTTCATTTCGAGGGATCGAGCTAAGTTGCTTGGGTTTTTCTACCATGTTTTCCTTTTCCATTGTCAATGATCAATTGATGGTCGATGAATCTAGGCAACCATGCTTCAACATTAGAAGGGATGATTTTTTTGTTGGATGGACTATTTTTTTGTTTATAGAGCATTGAGTTATTAAATATACTATGTCATACTAATTATAAATGTTAAGTTGGTATGTGCATGGGAGATGCTATTAAATAATTATCTTAACTCTTTAAAATATAGAAAATAAGGGATTTCATTTGGGGGTTATGTGGTTGCAAGGTTCTACATCTAGGGGAAACCCTAGCCGCCACCTTTGTTATTCCCAAGATTTTGTTGGTTTCTCGTGGCTGTCGATGGGAAGTTGATCCTTTGGTGGTGTGGCTTGGTATCACACGGCCTTTCTCTTCTTCCTAGGTTTAATTTTCTCTCCTTCTTATTTGACGATTGTGGTCCAATGCGGATCTTTCCTGGTGGCTCTTTTCTTGGATGATCTATTAGTTGCACATTGCTCTGTCTAAGTTGATATTTGATGGTGGTTTTTTTGGGGGAGTGACCAGGGAAATCCCTAGTGTCTCATTCCCTCTCCCTTTGACTTGGTTTTTCTCCAGTGGGTATTTAGCTTGTTTGGTCTACCATTTCTATTGTTGTTTTTTTTTTTTTTTTGGGGGGGGGGGGCAGACTCACTCCTCTGCAGCCTTTGACTCCCCCTTTTTTTGGCTCCTTTCAGGTGTTGGTTTGTTTAAGGTTTCATGTATACTCATAACCTCGTCTTTCTGCTGCCAAGGTGTTCGTGTCGTGTTCAGTTTTTTAGTGTTGTATTTCAAGGTTTTTTTTCCTCACTTGTCTCGGTGAGGATGTATGTCACTTTGAACTAGTTTTTCTGACTTCTGGGGCTTCTTTGGAGGTTTTGTTCCTTTCCTTATCTCAATGAGTTTTTGGGTTTGCTTCTTGGGATTGCATTTATGGTTTTATCATGGGCCTCTTTCTCTCCCTCTATTTTCTCTGCAAGGCTTGCTCTTCTTTCCCTCGCTCTAATGTTTGTTTTATTACACTGATAGGCGTCCCCCCCTATTAGAATTGATGGATTAATAAACCTTTTAATTACAAATTATAATATGCTAGCCGATAATTGTACATGCTAACATATTCTTCGTATTACACTCAAATCAATGAAAGATATTGCTAGCATTAATTCCCTTGAATTTATGAATTTGTTAATTTATCATGTTTACTTTTTCACTTTTACGCAAGATGATTAACAAAATAGTATGCTCAATTATCAATTATCAATTGCCATGGAGAATAATTTAGCAAATCCAAAGAAGATTACTTCATTTTTAACATTTACCTCTTCATTTAACATTTACCTCTTTAGTTTTTACATTTACCTTTGGTATGTGGTCTTTTACCTCTTCATTTCAGCCATGATTGCCCATCTCTCCCATACAACTATGGATTGCATATTTTATCTTGTACTTGCTTTACCTACTCATTTTTTCCATGTTTGGCCATCTCTCCCATATATTTATACCCTATTACTCAATGTCTCATTGTTTATCTGAATTCAAATTATATTATTTTTTATCATTGTGAGAAATTACAAGTGGAAATTTACATTCAGGTAAAGATTGGATTAAACCTAATTGCTCTTTGGAATCATTTAGCAAACTAAATCTGAATGTAAATTTTCACTTGTAATTTGTTTTAAACTAACATTTGATCAAAAACCTATAAATTTATGTTATTTGTAGGCGTTGTCCTAGTGGTGTAGAGTAGTCGATGAGGGAGTGCGTTGTTAAGGTACTTCGTAAGTGAAGTCATCAGCTTGAAACCTCTGGGGACACCTCAAATACAACCATGTTAAGGGTCGGTCCAGGCTGGGTGTGATAGCGTTCCCCGGGTGATTTTGACAGCTTAGATGCCACTGGGTCATGGCACCTTAGCCACAGTGATGTAGCCAAATCTTGAGATTCATTCAGAAGATCAAATAAACCATGAAAACACATGAGAATGAAAAAATAACTCTCATTTATTCCTTCTCCATCCTAACTATTACAATCGAAGTTCAACCCCTTATAACTACTATGGGATTTTAAAAAACAACTAATTTTAGAAAAAAAAATAACTATATTTTATTCCTTCTCCGTCCTAACTATTACAATAGAATTTCAACCCCTTATAACTACTATGAGATTTTGGAAAACAACTAATTTTAGAAAAACAACTATTTTTTTGAAAAACAACGAAATTTAGAAAATTCTAGCATGACTCGAAAACAAACCATAAACTAAGAGCTAAATAGTGTGACACTATTTGTCAACTAGATTTTCTAATTAATATCATAAACTAAGAGATAAGTGATAATTAAAAAATTAAATATTCCTGTAAAAACACTAAAACCCCAATTTGAGGCCTTATATGAAGGAATTTGGCCCCAAAAAAGTGTTGACATCATGTCCAATTGGATAGATCCGTTCGACACGACAGTATAGTAAAAAAAATATATTTATCTAACAAAAAATTTGTATCGATTATATAAAAAAAAACTTTGAATGAGAGACACACTACTACAGGATATTGAAAAATTGATAATGTATCATTTTCTCTCATTTTTGAAGATTATATTCATTTTAAGACCTGTTTGTTTAAATGAGTTTCACAAGGAAAAGAAAGGAAATTTCCATGGTTCATGTAGTGTGAAAAATAAAAATTTCATGGTTCATGTATTGATTGCGAAAAATAATCTTGATTAGTTTTTGGAACTAGTCAAAATTTCATTAACATGGTTAAATATTTTGGACTTAGTTAGATAAGTTGAAATTTGGATTTTGGACTTACTTAAATATGTTAAAAATGTTGAAAGAAATTTGGATTTAGATTTGAGTGAAAATACCACCAACTCAATTAATCATCAAAACTAAACCCAATTCAACACCTCATATATCTACCTATCAGACAACATACAACTCATAAGTAATACGGATAATTAGACCACATATATCTACCTACCGGAAAACAGAAAACTCATTAAAAGATATAGATAATAGGGGGTTGGAGCCTCCTTCCAGTTGAAACTGGAAAACAAAGGAAGTTGGTGCTTCCAATGAATGTGATTCTTAAAGACATATAAGAAAAATCATTCTGTGTTTTTCTCTAGCTTTGGGTTTCCACATAAAACATTGGTGTACTGTGTATGTGTGTGATTTCTCATTTGTTCATTCTTTATTTACTCTGCAACTATTGGATGAAAATGCTACATTGATATAACACTTGCATTTTATGGTGAAAAAGGATTGAATTTCTATATTACTAATTCACCCCCCCTCTCAGTAATCCAACATCTCCTTGTGTTCATCAAATTGTTTCCTTGTCATAAACATTGAATTAAAAAGTTAATTTAGGATCTTCAACCTCACTAGTGCTTCCTACCAAATCTATTTATGTGATCCTTCTGAATAATTCTTCTCTTTTCACTATAGCTCTATTGCATGCTTAGACAATGTTTCTCAAGTTCTTGATCTTTTTTTTCCAACAGACATTCAACTGTTTGATCTGACTAGGAGAAGCAGATATTCTTCTCTCATATTTAATTCTGTCGTGTTTGAGACTTTTATCCCAAATGGTAAAACAACATCTGTGTAAAATCCTTCTTCATTCTTAAAATCAGCTTGGAGATACTCATGAAATGCATGTTCTCTTGAACCAAAAGAAACAATATTTTTAGATACCTCCCAGGCCTCTATTATCAATGACATTATTTTTTTAATATTTTTCTCAACATAATTTTAAACTGCTAAAAGAAAACTTGACGATCCCTTTAACTTGATATAAGGTGTAGTTGGTTTAATCTTTATCAAAGGACTCACAAAGATGGGAAGATGCATCAACGGAGTCTCCAATTCTTTTATCTCCTCCTTTAAGTTGAAATTATCAACCTCTAAACCATCCATAGAGTCATCAAGTGTGTCCCCAGTTTCCCTATGAATTTTCAAAATATGGGATGATCGCATATCCTTGAGGTTGACCTCTGAGGGATATTTTCCTTTCTTATTTTTATGTTCAATTATTTCTACAATTAACTTTTTAGATTCTCTATAAAAAAAAATGCTTTGAAAAGTGAAAATTATTCCTTGCTAAAGGTTTCATTCCCAATAGATTTTAGTAAAGAATATTGCTGAGCAATATGCTCCTGTTGTTCTATGGTAGGAAATGTGTTTTCAATGTCTACTTCTAGTTCCATATCTTCCAAGGAAAATCTTTGGATATCATTTTCTATAAGATTATTTTCTTCCTCTTGAACTAGGGTTTTTATCTTCTTTCTCACATGAAACTTGTGTGAACTTTCAATTTTTCTAGAGGGGGGATGATCCAGAGGGATATTGGTGGCCACCCACCTATTCCAACTGGCTCCTCTTGACAATTTTTAGTTCAACACATTCTTCTGTACTTCTTTGTAATTATGGGTTCTACACTTATGGGGATGTCTAAAGCCCTACACATATTCCAGGTGGATATTGGTGGCCTCCCACCTAATCACATTGGCTTATTTTGTATTTTTTCATGTCGACACATCTTTTTGTACTTCCAGGGTTGTTTTGGGGCCCTAAACAATATTTTTTTTTGGCTCGCCACAGTCAAAATGTAGATGAAGTTAGAGTTTTATGATGTAATGTGTATTTATCAAAAATACCTTTCCAACAGGCTATCACGCGCCTAAAATGGAGGTCATATGAAAAAGTTACGACCTCATGAAGTTGATGTACCAACTTACCTATATGGGCCCAAATAAATTTTGGTGTTTCATCTCCTAGGGTTAGGTTTTTGGATGTCTAGGGTTTTGGAATTCATGAGTAATGTTAAAAAATCCTTTGGAGCCTCATTGTAATAATTGTTCTCATACACATGTGTGTATCACCCACATATCTTCTCAGAGATAGCTACCACCATTCGAGAAAGTTGTTTTAGTTTTGTAGTTTTACAGTTTCAACCTATTGCATTTATTCAATAGAAGATAGTGTTCACTGGATATATGTGTTGCTCTCCATATCTCTTTATTTATTGTATTAAGTCTATTAATTAGTTTGTTCTGCTCCTAAATCTAGATTAGTGGTATCAGAGCGATTTTCTCTTCATTTAGTTTTCTTTGTGCATGCCCCCAACAAAATCTAGGTACAAGAAGTTGGGACTTGAACCAATTGAGCCTTTGAAATATCGGTCGCGTCGAGTTCGAAAAAAACCCATGGGGGGATGAAAAGAAAGATTATGGAGCAGGAGATCCTTTTAAAATGTTGCTCGAGGAATTTCTTGTGCGACAAAGGAACAAAATGATGGATAACTTTGCACAGATCCTTCAGTGGTTTCCCACAAGAGAAGCATCCTCATCAAGTGTCCATGCAACGCCCTTCAAGATATAGGTAAATTTTAATATTACATTATTTGAAGGACTGATAGATCTGGATATTGTAGATAAATGGTTGAATATGCTTGAAGGCTATTTTTTGGTCCACAATTTTTTCGATAAGGAAAATATTACTTTTGCACTCCTCAAGGTCGTCCCCCATGTTAAGGACTCTTGGGAAACTTACTTTGAGAAAAGGGCCATAGAGTAATATACATTATTTGAGGTCACCCCTACATGGTATTCCTTCTGGGATGCCATTAAAGAATAATACTACCCTTTTGGAAGCTACGAGGACCAATACACCAAATGGACCACCCCGCATCAGGAAAGGGACCAAACAGTACCAGATTTCACCAATATTTTCCAGACCCAACACACCAAATTAGGTATCTAAGACTCTAAGTGACATCTGGTGCTCAAATACTGTGATTTTTTGCATAGATGCATTAAAATAGAAATGGTTTTTTTGGACATTGCCTCATTGGGTATGGCTTATAGATATTATGTCAAGATCGAGAATAAATTTAAGTAGAAGAGGCGAGAGTTTGGATCTACAAACTCCTAACAGTCAAAGAAGAGAAAAGGCAGCCCCAACCCACACAACAAGGGATAGAGAAAATATGGCCACTCTTAGGATAACCAATCCAAGTCACAATACAAGAAGGGAAATGAGAAGATGAAGAAGGACATGGGAAAGTGGTGTGAATACCATAAAATACCTTGGAACAACACCGAAGAGTGTCGCTCCAAGAAGTCACTCATGGACAAGCTGAAGGATTCTGAGTTAGAGGTCGATTCTAAATCTAGATAAAATCTAGAAGGAGGGAAGCATATTATCGATGTTGAACCCATCGACATTGTCGCTACCTCTAAAGTCTAACCAAGCGAACCAAAATAACCATAGGAAGGGGAATGCCTTTTTCACTCATAGATGTGGGTAAAGGGGGATCCACTTCATTTAATTGTTGACAGTGGCAGTCAGAAGAACCTGATCTTAGAAGATTTCATCAAGCGGTTGGACCTGTTAAGAACACCACAACCACATCCCTACACGATCGGCTAGCTTCACCAATAGTGTTATCTATGTGTCATCTAATAGTGTTGTCTACCCTACGACATCAAGTCTTTCAAAGATGATATATTCTGTGATATTTCTCCCCTTGCAGTTTGTAATGTTATTTTAGGAAAACCATATTTATGGAAGGGTCATGCTATGTATGAGTCTAGACCCCACAGTTTTATTATTACTTTGGGTAGACAATTGTATATGATACCAGAGGTAGCGCCGCCTACCGCTATTTCTTTAAGCTCTGCTAAGAAATGCAGTAAGGTCATTTCATAGACTAGGACATTCATCTTCTTTATGATCCATTCTCATAATAATCATAAGGTCGTCACCACATATGCAGCCTCTACACAAAGCCTCTCTTTGCAGTAGAATTAAGTGAGCGGGATCGTGGAAGAGTAAAGAGACATATTCTCCTCACCCACCGGGGTACCGATGCACTCACAAGTCAAGAATCCAATTGATCTAACCCCCAGTGCACCTCTACCTAATGGACCAGTCTATCGTCACTTGCTGATGGAAAATGACGAAATCAAGTGTCATATCCAAGAGTTTCTTCAAAAGGGGAACATCCCACCCAATTCCTCCCCTTGAAAAAGCTCGATTGTACTAGTGCAGAAGAAGGATGGGACCTCACGACTCTGCATTGATTACAAAGAATTAAACAAAATCACAACCAAGAACCAGTACCCAATTCCCAGAATTGATGACCTTCTTGACCAACTCAAGGGGGAAAATTTCTTCAACAAGATTGACCTAAAGTTTGGCTACCACCAGGTTCCCATCAAACCAACTGATGTATGGAAGACAAATTTCAAATATAAAGAAGGTCTCTTCGAATGGATGGTGTTGGTTACTTATTTTCTATATTGTCTAAGTTTATTTTCCCAGGGTTCATGTCTTTCGGGGTTCCAACAAAGCCTCTAAAACTATCGGCCCTCTTGGTGAACCAGAATGTAATACAACACACAAAATGTGTTGCGCAGTCTCACTTGAGATAGATTTAATGGGTGGTTGTAAGAATCAGATGTTTACAACCTAGGATTGAGTATGAGATATGAGCTCTAACCATTGAACCATTATTATAACTTGTAAATGAAACATATTGTTATTCATGATTATGCAGTAAATCTAGTAGCTTAGTCCCTTAATGTCGCAACAATATTTAAACAGGAAATATAATCTTCCATTCATTCAACATAATAATAACTACTGAAGACAATAAATATATGCAACACATTCATCACATAACATAGATGTTACTGTGGTTCACCCCCTCTTGGGCTATGTCCACAAAGATTTGTCTCTTGGATCTTTTATTATGATAGTTCTGCATCTCCAGTACTGCACACTTACAATTCTTCTCAGTCAGGTAAGATCTATATGAGGTGGACTAGATCGCACTAGGAACCATAGACTATGATATAAAACCCAATATCTACCTTCCTTCGTCTCCTCTAGCTCAACATCTTATACAAAATAGATCATACCGCAAAACATTACATGTCGCGTCAACTCATGCATACTACTACAGTAGCAACTACAATCTGAATAATACAAAATCCAACAACAACCTCTATGATACCTACGTATCGCTATTTATATGTTTCTGTCTCCTTAGCCATTTACAATGCATTACCAAAACCCTAACCCTACTGTCATTAGGTATTCCTCCCATGCATGCATGTTGTTCTTCCTTCCAGTTGTTGCCTTCCTTACATGTGAGCGTGTTGTGCTTCCTTCTAGCTGTCACTTTCCTCATGCATTCTTTCTTTCCCCAAAAACTCCTTGCTTTTCCACTTTGGCCTGCCTCCAACAGGCCCCCAACACTGACATGTGGCTCATCTCAAGCCACCTAGTCTTTGTGTGTTTCCTCGATCTCCTTGGTGATTTCCTGGAACTTTTCCTTGAGCTCTGTTGCCCATGTCTGCGCATGCGCAGTCTTCTCCTTTAGTGTGTTCACTATGTGGACTACAATTTCCTCACAGATCAATTCCATGCACTCTTCCTGGGTCTATTCTATTTGTGCCTTGGCTTCCTTTGCTTGTGCCAAGACTTCTGCTACTCGTTCTTGCAACGGTTCCATTTGAGCCTGTTTCTCATGTTTTTGTGTCTGCACAGTGGTGAGCTATGCCTGCAATTTTTTCATTTCCTATGTTCCTTTGACACGTTCTATGATTGGCATTGTCTTATGCCTCTGTTTGATATCTTGGATCATTGCGTTGATCCTTTCCTCTTCCTTGTCCCATTTTTGGACCTGCTGATCCTCCTCTAACTTAGTCCAAAGCTATGCTTCTTTATCAAACAAGTCAGCTGTTGTGCTGACCTGTTTCTCTATCTCCTACAACTACGATGTTGCTTCCTTCTTCCTTTGCTCCTTGACTACCGGTGGGGTGGTTGGTACAATCTGCTCTTTGATATTCTCGATCTCCTTCTGGTATTGATCAATTTCTTGCGCAATCTAATCAATATTTTCTACTACTATGATTTCCTCCCTAATTTCTTCATTTCCTACGTTCCTTTGACGTGCTCTGTGATTGGCATTGTCTTATGCCTCTGTTTGATATATTGGATTGTTGCGTTGATCCTTTCCTCTTCCTTGTCCCATTTTTGGACCTGATGACCCTCCTCTAACTTAGTTTAAAGCTGTGCTTCTTTATCAAACAAGTCAGTTGTTGTGATGACCTACTTCTCTATCTCCTGTCACTGGATTGTTTCTTCCTGCTTCCTTTTCTCCTTTACTACTAGTGGAGTGGTTGGTATGATCTGATCTCGGATATTATCAATATCCTTATGGTATTGATCAATTTTCTGCACAATCTGATCAATATTTTCTACTGCTGTGATTTCCTCCCTCTGCACGGCCTGTGGAATCTTCTCATAATTTTTTTCCATTTTCTACTCCAATCCTTTCATGCGCTCCCTTTCCTCCTGGGTCTTACATTTAGCCTACTCATAGACTATTTCCAACGCGTCTCACTTCTTTGTTTCCTGCTTTGACTTGACTAAGTCTGTGTATTCTCGAGACTGTACATTATGGTTTACGCTAACCTGCAACCTGTGTGGTGCCCCATATGGTATCCATGTCGACACCAGTTGGATTTGGCTTAAGTCTTTCAGGGGTGTCTGCCCCACAATCTCGTCCTTGAGGAGTTGTCTCATGTCTGCCAACTCCTTTTGAATCCTGTCTCTGTGATTTGCAACATGGTCTAAGTCCTCAGATAGACAATCCTGGACCATTCGGGCTATCATCTCCCCATCATCATCTGTGATTGTATATTCTGGAGGTGGTCTTTGTGCCTTCATTTTATTCTGCGCATCCCCCATCTACGTGGTTGGTCTCTTGGTTCCCCTTGGTTTCTGTGTGTTGGGATTTGGGGCGGTGTCCTACGCTCCCTTAGCTTGTTTCTATTGTTTCTTGGTTGGTTGTGTACTCTCCTTCTTCCCCTTCTGGGTCCTTTCCTTCATTGGCCCTTCGTCTGTCTGTGTTTTCTTACCCTGGCCCGTTCTTCATCTCTTGGGCACTTGGATTTTCAGAGGTTGCATTTCTCCTTGACCTGCCTCTTCTGTTGTTGTTCTTTCTAGCACATCTTGGGTGATGGATGGAATCCTCCATTCATTGTCCCATTCATTGATGACCATGTCAATGTCACCCTTTGTGATAAAATAGTGCATCTGTAGCCACTTCTTATTAGGATCCTTCCACACTTGTATCCACATTGTATGTCATGTGGCCCTAAAGTTGGCAATGTTCCCATATCACGCGAAAAACTTTGGTGTTATTATCCACATCTTGGAAATGGCTTATTGTAGGTCGCGTAAGTATCTTTAAAATATGGCCCCATTCACCTTCTTGCTCCTAGCCTCTAGCTTGGCTCTAAGCAACAAATATGTCTTTCCCTGATTCAGTTTGGGTCTGGTACAAAAAACTACATACCTTGGCTCTTTCCATCCCATGAAGGCTATTAATGTGATCAACCATGAGTAGTGAAACTCTGTGCCTAGATCCTGCGCATCCTTGCAGTCATCTAGGAACAAGTTCAAGAGGTATGGTTCCCAACTCACTATGGTGCCCTCTGTGCACTGAGTTGCAACTACAACAACTCCAGTTGGGACTTCCTCCCTGCGAAATTTTCTTAGCATCTTGCAGGCTAATATTTTCGCGCCCAATTTTGTTGCAACATCATTAATTCTATTGATAATGATCCCTCTTGTCCCCCTATCGGTGCCATACTTCTTCTTCATCTCTTATGCTAGTGTTTTCTCCCTCTCTTTGTCATTCGAAAACTTTGCGAGATCCATACCCTGAATTAGTAACCCTATTATTTTTGCGATAAGTTCAATGTCTATTGAGACGAGCTTATCCAACCATATGTCCCCACCATGCGTAACTTCTAACAATTGTTTGACGCATGCGGTTTCATGTTGAACTCTGCCAAAACATGGTAGGTCCAATAGACCTAAAATTCCTACTTTCTCCAACCCAGTTGCCCATTGGAATGGTTGATTGATCGGTTCCCAAACCTGATTCATGCCCATATTCTATAAGAATACCCTCTTCGCAAGTTCCAAAACTTGTCTTCGTCTGCTATATCATGGTCAGAGTATTTGAGCTTTCCTATGTAGCCCAATAGATATGGTCCTACCTATACTCGCTCTAGTATGCATGGTAGAACGATTTCTACTGCAAGTTTCTTGCGAGGTGACCTGGGTATCTATATCTTATCTTTGTTCGGTGGTGGTGGTTGGCTTGAAGTTCCAATGGGTTTCGATTGTTCCTCAATATACCATTCCATCCAAGTTGAGACATATTCAACCATCCCTTCTGCTGGGTGGTCTGAAATGGTCATTTGAGACTCGTCTGGCTCAACTGCTTGTGTCGGATTTGACATCGTGCCATTGACTTTCAGAGCTGCTTCTGTGTTCTTTGGTTGCACTTCCTTTAGGGTTTTTGCTTCTTGGTTCTATGTCTCCTGTACTTCTGTTGGTATCTCCTTACTCATGTGATTGTTGGATTTCTTCCAGTATAGGTGTAGGGCTCACCAGTGGTTTGTCTGGGGATGGGATTTCATCAATATCAATGATTTTTGGTGGTTCTTTATCACCTTCTTCCACCTATCCTTGTGACCTGGTATGAACTCTGTTTTTCCTGGTGGTCTGGCTCACTTCTGCTTTCTTGGGCAGTGCCATGTCAGTGAATGTCAAACATTTTCCGAATGAGAATGGTCTCTGCAACCCCTGTGAACTCACTCTGTTCTTTTTAGCCTCTGTCGCTCTCTATCTTCTCTCTTTTCATGAATAGACTATTTTCTCCTACGTCTGTGTGTTCTATGGTTTTCCATGAAGCTTGTCGATGACATTTCCTTCATTATGGGTTTAATTCACCTTAATTATAGGTTCAATGCACCTCCTTTAATTCCCCCTAGTACTATCATGTCCTCTTGCTTTTGTTGACTTTCTTTTTCCCTCTTGTTTCCCTTTGTATGTGACCATTTTCCTTCTCCTCATCAAATTTATGTTTCTAAATTTGTGTAGCCTTTCTACCTCTGGCGCACTGCGCCCTCTTTGGTTTTTTCCTTTTGGTTCTTTATCGATTTTTTTTTTTTAATTGCGTGGTGGGTGGTAGGTTGTCCTTGTAGAGCTTCAATTGGCTCCTATTGATCATCCCTATGAGTTCTGCACTTGATAAGTATCTTAACTATACAACTCCTCCATCTGTGAAATATTTTACCTCATACATTCCTATCCAATGCATTCTAAGCTTTCATGGGTGCTGAAACAATTTTCTATTATACATCAGTACTAGGTCTCTTCCTTGAACGTTTTCTTCTTGATTTGTCTATCGTGCCAAGCTTTATCTTTGGCTTTCTGAACTTTTTAGTGGAATCTTGCAAATATTCGGTCTTCATCCATGGTCATTAACTGATTTAGTCTCTCCTGTACTATGCATCATTTTTTCATTTTTGTGACGGCTTCTATGCACAAGATTGGTACTAAAAATTCTAATGGAACTACTGCTTCCTAGCCATAAACCAGTTTAAATGGTGTGTGCCCTGTCAAATTTTTGTACGTAGTTCTGTAGGCCCATAATAATGCTGGTACTTTGAGGTCCCAGTCGTCCCTGTTGATGTTATAGATATTTGTCAGCACGTTCTCCACCATTTTGTTGAATGCTTCCACTATGCCATTTGTCTGTGGGTGATATGGTGTGCTCTTCTGGTGATGGACTTCAAAATCTTCGTTCATAGCGCCGATGGTATTGTTTATGAAGTGCATGCCTTGGTCACTCATAAAAACTCTTGGACATCCAAATCGAGTCATGACATGCTCAAATAAAAAGTGTGTTATTGTTTCTGCATTGCAATCCTTCATTGGTACGGCTTCTGCCCATCTTGTTAGGTACTTTGTCGCGGTGATAATGTACCTAGCTCCTATTCTTTTGGATGATGGGTTGATTGGTCCCATAAATTCTATTGCCCACTTGTCGAATGCCTGTAATGTTACTTGTGGTCGTAATGGCATCTTGTCTCTTCTATTGGGTTTTCCTACCCTTTGACAGACATCGAATGTTTGACAATACTCCTTCGAGTCTTTGTGAATCGTTGGCTACCATAGTCCTACACCCAATACCTTCTAAGCGATATCTTTACTTGCATAATTATCTCTTCATATTTCATGCTTTAACATGTATCTTTGCAAGATTCCATTTGCACCCATTTTGTATAAGTGTCCTACAATCAAATGATAGTTAGCAGCACAAACTACCAGGTTTTACTTCTACGTGGTGCTATATTCTTGCGGCGCAGTACCTGTGCTCAAGTACTGAATGATATCTGTGAAGTGTTCATCAAAAATTTGTACTGAGAATAACTGTGCATCCAGAAATTTGTCCTCCAAGTTTGTAGGTTCTTTTCCATTGGTGACTCTTGATAGATGGTTAGGTTCTGCATTCAATTTTCCTAGCTTGACTATTACTTCAAAGTCAAATTATTGAAATAGTAGTAACTAGTGAAAGATTCTCCCCC
>JZKD02S0250935.1:273407-309185 GCA_000966675.3 Picea glauca
ACACTTGGTTATTAAATAGGTATTTCAGGGCTGAGTGATATGTGAACATCTTAAAGTGTTTTCCCAATAAGTAATGTCTAAAATTTTGCAGTGCATAGACCATGTCTAGGCCTTCCCTTTCTGTCGTGTTATAGTTCTGTTCTGATTCAGATAAATTTATTCTTGCAAATGCTATTGGGTGATCCAAGTCCCCCACTCTTGGATGCACCAAGATAACTCCAAGTTCTATGGTTGATGCGTCTACATGAACGTGGAATGTCTTCTCCTAGTCTGGAAATACTAGTATCGACGCGATGAACCACGTATATGAAATACGTGGAATGTCTTCTCCTAGTCCTAGAGAGAGTGAACCACGTATATCTATCTTGTGTTTGTGATTGATGCTATGTTATTTTTGACTTGATATACTGTTGTTGCATTTTTGTGATAGATTTGATAGGCGTATGGAGTAGATCTAAGTTTATAAGTGATATATGCATGTTGTGTTTTTCTCGTATTAGATCCACTTGATATTCCCCTTGGTTGTAGACACTTCTATCCTGCAAGCCCCCCATAGCTTCTTTGGGTGAGACTGCATCTTCTTCACAGGTGTAGTCGAAAGGGCTTGTTGGTGCACTCTTGGAGTTGAACCCTGGGTCTGCCCTTGTGCCAACAAATCGTTCCGTTGTCGGGACATGAATCTTCTTGAGGGAATGTCAAGGTGGTTCCTATCAAAGACATATATTCAAAAGTGGATAGAGGATCAAGAAAAGGAATTACCTGAAGCCCTGAACAAGAACCCTAATCTGAGTATAGAGGATTGGTTGGAGAGACATATTTTTACTGATATACACGAGATATTGTTTGGAGGAATCCATCAGGAATTATATGAGTGGTTAGCCAAGTTCGTAGATACCCAGTTTGAGGTCAGATATAGACGTCCTATAGTTTGGACGTCGGATTTGATCAAGAAGGTCAAGAGAACTGATAACGTCGTATCATGAGCAATAGGTTACTAGTTTGATAGCACCATTGGAGGGTACATCACAAAGTTTGTTGTTGACAGAGTAGAGTCATATAGCCAAGCCGAGAGATATTTTTTCAAGGAACCCAAAGGAAACTTTTTACACTTTCTGAAGTTGAGAATCAAGATGTTGTTGCATGAGAAGAACATCTTGAAGATACAGTAGATTAGTCGAATCTAAAAAGGCTAATGTTCAAAAATTTAGACAATGACAACAACACAGAGGCTGGACACACGCATGGTGGGAGAGTGTTCAGAGAAGTTCATCTTGCAAACCTGTTCAAGAAGAACTACGGAGATGAGGGTTTCTACAGTGGAGAAGAAGCAAACCTTACCAATGAAGAGAATTCAGAACCTGCTAGGGTAGAGGAAGAGGAAGCCAAAGAACTTCACTAGGACGAGCTAGAAACTTCAGGAATTGCGTAGACTAGTGAAGTAAGTTCTATTATCCATCCTGTTGATTCAGTGGTTTTAAGAAATTAGAGTAATCCAAGCCACCAGAGCATCCAAAGCACCGTCATTGGTAGTCCACCACATACTTAGTCAAGGACCCTAGGAATATCTATGGCAGATGAGATGAGACTCCTTATCTTTAGGGGAGACAGATTTAAAGATCTTGACCAACACTAGTTCCTATGTGAAGTTGTATAGAAGATTAAGAATGTCACCGATGAAGTAGTGAAAATAACCTAGTTTAGTACTACCCTAAGAGATCGCGCACTAAGCTAGTACATGAAGCTTGTACAAGGAATTGCGCATCCTAAGCCACTAAATGAGATCAAGAATGCACTGATTGAAGAATTTAAGAAACCTAAGTTAGAGTCCCAATGTATTAGATAACTGAAGGAGATCAAGCAGAAGGTGGCCGATCTAGTTTGGGATTCGATCAGAGATTCAAGACTCTAACATGTTGATTGAATTTTCAGATTCCAGATGAGAAGAACAAGGAATGGTTCATTATTTCCCTCTTACCACACTTCAGAGTTCCTCTGATGCAAAAAAATATTTCTTCATAGGCTGAGGTGTTGTATATCACCATGAAGTTAGAATCAACCCGAATGGGAGAATCTAGCTCAGGTATGAGTTAGATCTTGAGTCAGCTGACTAGTTTTTCTTTGCAGGTCAAAGATATGAAGAAAGACAAGGGTAAAGATAAAAGAGAAGAAATATGGTGTGTCAGATGCAGATCAGAAGGCCATGAAAAGGAACATTATCCTATATTCCATGAATACTTAGCCTCTGGAGCCCCGATCCCTTTAAAGAAAGTCACCTTACCCTAGTCTGAGGTATGCAGAAATAGGCATCGCCCTGGTGAGTTCTATTACATGCAAAAATATGTTCAGACACCCACAAATTTTTATTTCACATTTGATAAGTCCGTGGGAAATGAAGATAGGGATTGTAGGGCTTATGATCTCATGCATGAAAGGTCAAGAGACATATACAAGATTCAAGGTGAAGTGCAACAAGAAGAAAAATTTACGCAGTACAACTCCCCTAGGAGAGGAAACTTCAATCCTCATAGTGGATTCAGAGGAAGAGGATGAGGAGGAGGTATAGGTGGAGGTTGAGGAAAAATCATCTGTTATAACTACACATAACCAGGACATTTGGAAAGGGTCTATTATAGCCCTTGCACTACTAGACTGACCAGATAATTTCACTGGATCAACACAACAGTAAGTAACTTACCCATTTTTTATTGTCTAAATCCTTTAGAAACCTTCTTGTTGGACTTTGAAGAGAGAGTACCAATGCAACAAAGACTTTTGGTGATGGATGAGGACTTGAGAGAAACCCCAACAAGATGGTGGGGGGAAGACAAAAGTAATATTACAAATTGGGTACAATGTCATACCTTGATGACAGCGTGGTTCTCAGCACAAGTAGAAGGATGCGAAGTTCAATACACAGGTCGAAGTTTCCCAAAGGACCATGTGCGAAGCTGTGAGGAAGTCTGGAGCAATGTTCCTAAATAAAAATGGGTATACAAATTCATCAACACACTGGACACGACACCTATCAACTGGTACCTTCAAGCAGAGTTGCACCTCATCACTACAGATTTGAAAGGTATGACTCAGAATTTTGTAACCACCTTCTTATTTGAAAGTCAATATCATTCAGTAGACCAACCACTACAAATTATCAAACATAAAGTATTTGAGGAGGCCTCTAGCCTTCCTTTGGAGAAAGACGAGGACAAATGGACTGTGTCTCTCCAAAAACTGCAAGGTTGTTACAACATCAATACCGATGAAGACGATGATCCAAGAAAGGTGAACATTACAGAAACAGAAGGCCAAAGAGATGTGGAAGGACCAGGAGTTGAGTTACCATTAATTGGACACCCAATAAAGATTAATAAGTTCAATATTGGAACAAAACATACACCGAAGATTGCAAATGTTGGAGATTATTGGGATGTTGCCACTATTGACAAGATTACAAAATTACTGCATGAATATTAGGGCTTTTTTCCAACCAATTTCACTGATATGAAGGGAATTAAAGGGCCTATGGGAGAGACAAGGATCCCTTTGAATCTAGATGCTAGATCAGTCAAACAGAGACCTTATAGATTCAAACCTAAATATAAGGAGAAAGTGAAAATTGAGCTCGACAGAATGCTGGAAGTAGGGATCATAGAACCTGTCGACGAGTCAGAGTGGATTAGCCCTATGGTGGTACAAGACAAAAAAGATAGATGAGATCAAGATCTGTGTAGATCTCAAAAAGCTGAATGATTCTTGTTTACATGATCCCTTCCCTACACAATTCACCGACGAAGTGTTAGATAATGTGGGAGGCGAGGAAGTATATTATTTCATCGATGGATTTTCAGGATACCATCAGATCCGAATTGCCAAGGAAGATCGCCACAAGGCCACATTTGCAACAGAATGGGGGTCTTATCAGTATACAATGATGTCATTTGGATTAAATAATTCCCCCACCATATTTTCTAAGGTGGTGGTCGAATCATTCAAGGAGTTTTTCCATAAATTTCTAGAAGCATACTTTGATGATTGGACTATTTTTAATTTATTAAAGAATCATATTGAATGTCTAAGGCTAATGTTGGACAAATGAAGGCAGTGTCAAATTCATTTGAATATAAAGAATTGCATCTTCTTCTCACCATTTGGAGTGTTGTTAGGTCATATTGTATGCAAGCAAGGATTGTTGGTTGATCCATCTAAAATTGCCATTATAGTTGATCTGCCACCTCCTACTTCAGTCAAATAGTTGTGCACTGCGTTGTGACACACAGGATATTATAGGAAGTTTATTAAAGGATATGCTCAGATCATAGCATCTATGGAGAAAATGTTGAAGAAATATTGTCAGTTTAGTTGGACAGTAGAATGCCAACAGAGCTTCGACACACTGAAACAAAAATGGTTACTGCACCTATTCTAGTCTTCCCGTATTGGAACAAGGAGTTTCATGTACATGTCGATGCATCTTATATTGCCTTAGGAGCAGTGTTAGCACAACCTGGTGAAGGAGATATTGATCATACATTAGCTTTTTCTAGAAGGAATCTATCAACTACTGAGATCAATTACACCACCACTGAGTGAGAAGGGTTAGACATGGTGTATGCATTGCAAAAGTTTTGCCACTACTTGTTGGGAGGACAATTTAAAATGTTTACTGATCACTTCATGCTGAAATACCTAGTCAACAAGCCATTGTTGGGGGGAAGAATATGCGGATGGATTCTGCTATTTTAGGAATATGATTTTGAGATCATAGTAAATCCAGGGAGAATGAACAAAGGTTCTGATCACTTGTCAAGGTTGGAACATGGAGAAGAGCCCACTAGTTTGGAGGACACACTAACGAATGCACAACTAGTAGTGCGCACTGCAGACTTCTCACTTATAACTAGACTTCTATAAAAGATGGGACCTGATGACTTATTGAGAAGGTGTGTTATGGAGGAATAGTGTTATCCACAATTTTGGTCATTGTGATGATGTTATGATGATGGAAAATCAAGCTCTTAACTAAGAACACTTTCCTTATAAAAATTACATTTGTCTGCTTCCAGAAATCATACTTTTAAGGGAGGTTCGCAGGCTACCTATATATTTTCCTGCGAGAATGCCTGATTCTCGCAGGCTGCATTAAGCTGAGGTGCAAGGGGTTCGCACTGTACCTAACTATCAGGGTGCGAACATCTTCTAAAGGAAGGAAAAAGATGAAGTTCTCGAGCCTTCTAGAAGGGAATCTTCTAGAAGGGTGAGTTGGCATTCGAATGGTTATCTAGGTATTGGTTTTCCTGATATCTTGGGATTATTCCTATCCAAGTAACTAATCTATTCTCTCCTATATATTGAAGAGAATACTCATGGAAAAGGTTAGAAGCAAACTAGCAAGAGATTGATTGGAGAATTAGTGGGAGATTGTATGAAGGACTGATGCTACAGCAGCTAGAGACACCAGCAAGGTTATCCAAAGTGGTTGATTTTCTTCATGCATGAGCAAGTGTGTGTGTCAGAGCTAGGAGCCATCGAAAGGAGATCTACAACATCAAGGCTCAGGTTGTAAGTTTCACTTTCTATTAATTTAATACAGTAATATGTCCCTTTCCCATAAAGATGATGTCACTTTATTACATAACTCCTTGATCATATGTATAGATTAGCTATTGAATATATTGATCTACCTTCACTTCGATTGGTTTGTACTATTGTGATATGAACGACACAAGAGCATTGAAGCGAAGCTTGGAACAACAGAGACCCAAGGAAGCGTTCATAAGGTATGTGCATGACCCTTGCCTCTTAGTTCATTCAATAGTCTAGATCTAGAGAAAGTGTATTATTCTGTTCTGTTTTGTTCTAGATCCAGGTGGATCCAGGGAGATCGGTTTGTGTCCGCACTTACGGATTAATCTTGAAAAAAAATTGGCGACTCCGCTGGGGAACTATTCCCTTTTTCTTTATGGTTTTTGAGTTTTTCTGTGGCCATTTTCTCTAGTTTCATTTTTCTCCTGTTTTGTCAGTGTCTGAGTCTTCAGGATATCCTGATAGACTTACTGGGTTCAGAAGCCTGTTTGAATTTTGCTTTCATTTTCAATTTTTTTTTATCTTCAGGAGTTCTCGCACTGCGTTTAACTGCAGCCTGCAAGAATCAGTCAAGTTTGCACCCTGCATATAGGGTCCAGTGCGAACACCTTGCACCTTGCTATAAGGTGGCTTGCGAGAATCTTATCTTCTCGCACTGTGTAACACTACTTGCCTGCGAGCAAGATTTTTGAAAATTTTGAAATTGAGTTTTGATTTCTTCAACTTCTCAGATCAGTTGAATTACATCTTTTGGGCTTATTGTATCATTGATTTTCATATCTCTTTCTTTAGTTTGCTTGCTTGAACAGATTTAGGGTTTCAAGGTTTTTCTTGCCCTTTGTAGCTTGACTTTCATTTCTTGGCTCTTATTGGCATTTTCATTCTCTCTCACTTCTGGAGTTGAGTGTGTCTGATTGGCTGAGAACCAGTGATTGGTTGAGAGTTAAGTGCTTGGTGTTTCTCATTTGCTTGTTGGTTCGAAAGAACATTTTCATTTGCATTGAGAAGACTCATTGGTTTGCTTTTTGTTTTTTACTTTTGTTGAAAGAGTTGATTGGGTTGTTATGGTTTGATTCTTTATGATTTTCTTTTCTTTTCTTGTTAATCAGAGTTCTTTTTGGAAAGTGAACAACAAGTTTTCTTTCAAAAATATTTTTTTTTGTATTTCAGAAGACATTGAAAATCAAATTTTTGAGTTTATTGAAGTATTTGAAAAAGACACATAGAGATTGTCCTTTGATAAATGATTGTTTGTATTGACGTTTGAAAGGAAATTGTCCATTGCATTGTAGTATTGAGATTGATTTAGAAAATTGTCTCTCTCTCCCATAAATAAGATTCATGAAATGAAAAGTGTTATATTTCATCATCATCCTTGCATTATTTGGGTCAGAGTCATACAACATGAGTTTCACTTTCTTTACCTTTGAGTAAACAACAACTCTTAAAAACGTTGCGTAATCTTAAAATTTATTTAGTAACTCTTTTCTAGGGCTCTTTTACACCAACATTTAGCTAGGCTAGTGCTTTGGAGTAGGAAGAGAGATACACTCTCCAAAATCTCAAAAACACACAATAGCATCTTGAGTTAGGGAGTGTTAAATTCCATTTGAAACATATTGTCTTGGGACGCCCTTCTAACATAAGGGTCAAGCACTAGGTCGCATTAGTTTTGGCAGAGTTACTAACCCTGCTTTGTTGACATCGGTGTAGAGATTGCACGTATTACAGGGATCACTCCAAGGTATACCCACAATTATGAGTGGAAGCCTTTGAGTTGATTTTGGGCTAGATACCCTGCCCTTGCGTGTGGATCAGACTGACGACTATTCCCCCAGGCTGTACTGTTGTTTGTGGTGACCTTAGTGCCCTATCTCTCTAGGTTCTTACCCAAGATGACTGTGGAGGGAAAAGTCTTCACGGTACCTGGAATCGACGTTGATCAAACTCACTCGG
Source organism: Picea glauca (assembly GCA_000966675.3). Taxonomy (NCBI): domain Eukaryota; kingdom Viridiplantae; phylum Streptophyta; class Pinopsida; order Pinales; family Pinaceae; genus Picea; species Picea glauca. Next base: position 280,947 of record JZKD02S0250935.1, read on the forward strand.
GCTCTTTGGAGGGTATACCCACGATTATGTGTGGGAGCTTGCACCAGGGTGTAAGTCTGTTAAGCAGGTCGCCAACGTAACTTTTCCACCTTATCCCTGCCCCTTCTTGTCTTGTTGTTGTGACATTGGATTTCATCACCAACTAGTGGCTTCAAAATTAGAAGGTATTGTTTGCTTGGTGATTGCTTCCTAGATTTTGTTTACTAGTGTGTGTTGTCTGTTTCTTGAAGTTGACCATAGGATTTTCTTCGCAGAGCTTGTCACTTGTTTACAATTTATCCCCCACGGAGTTCTCGTAGAATGCAAGGTTTATCTCCAGAACATCTGGACGATTCTCAACCCTCGCCTACTGGTACACCTGAGGGTTCTCCCCATCAGACTGAAGTCCCGGTAGTTACTCCATCGCATGGGGAAACCAGTGACGTTCCAGTTGTCACCACACCTCCTCCATAGGTAGAACGAACTCACTCTCTAGAAGATTTTTGAATTACCAATACTAGAGAGGACTATCGCATTCGTCGTGGTGAACAACCTTTTTTGCGATTAAATCCTTCTGAAGAAGCCATTGTTACATCTTCTGCATCAACCGTTGGGCCTTCTCCCGGTGTAGTAGGCCAAGATCCTTTTTGGTCGGGTGATTTCCGATGAGTCCTTTTCAGTACTAAGTCACCCCCTGTCTACACAATCAACCGTCCCGTGTCTTCTGAGACAGAAACTACACCAGAGAATACTACTTACGGCTTTGTTCTTCCTCCTGAGATGGCCCATCTTGCTAATACTACGAGTGTACAAACTGAAATTATTGCAACTACTCTTCCTCCTATCAATACCCAACGAATACCCGATGTCATCCCGACATTACCACCCATTTACCATGCGCTGAATGCTTTGTTGAATGCTTCCAATCCAACACCTCCACAAACCCCAGCCGGTTCTCCAGGTGGTCCTCCTTTTCCTGGGCATCCTATTCCCGATTTTATTCCGACACTCCCTCAGTTTCCTTCTGGTAATCCTAATCCTAGTGGTACTATCCCGACTATTGCACCGAACCCACAGATTCCTGTTGGTGGATAGGGTGGTACGGTTCCTTTTCCTTTTCCCGGACACAACACAGTTACTACACAACCTACGGTTAGCACACAACTTCTGGGTGGAACTATACCTACAGTAGGGGGACCAACCTCACCTTTTGGATAAAATATACCTCCTGAATTGGCCCAGTATTGGAATCAACTTCTACAAAACTTTCCTCAAAATGCTGGGGGGTAGCAAACTGTCCCTACAGTGGGCCAACCTTATCCGGGTGTAACCAATCCTATTTGGGGTTCGGGTCAGACTACTCAACCCCAGGTCCCTACTCAAACTCAAGGTTACAATCCTTGGGGCTATTATCCTATCCGGCCACCACCGAATCAGCCAGGGCCTTCCCTCTATGGACAGTCTGCTTACGGTCCTACTGGTTTTCCGACAGGGCTTCCACCCCAAAGACATTAGTACCTGCAAGTAAACTGACAGTTGCCTTTCCTTGCTACTTTGGATTTGCCAGATTTGTCTAGGATTCTAAATGATCCTATTCGTCACTCTCCCCAATGGCCTGCTATTCCTGCTAAACTTCCATTGGATATTCTGAAATTCGATGGCAAGCCAAGAGAGGACCCAAATAATCATGTCATGAATTTTCATTTTTGGTGCTTGTCCAACTCACTGATGGATGACTCCATTCGTCTACGTCTTTTTCAACGAACCCTTACCGGTTCAGCTGCGAAGTGGTATATTGAATTGCCACGAGGTTTATTTTCTGATTTCAACACCTTAGCTATGGATTTTCTCACACATTACAAGTTACCGATCCATTACGATACTGAAAATGAGATCTTGACTTCTTTTAAACAAACTAAAGGTACTCACATCTCGGATCATATACATGAGTGGAGACAGAGACGACGTCTCATCAAACTTGAACTCCCTGATCAGTTACTGGCAGAATGGTTTACGAAATCCTTCGTGAACGAAATTGGTAAAGACATTGTTATGGGTGGTGTTGTTACAGAGGAGCAGGCTATAAGTCATGCTCAATATCTTGATCTCATTTATTCACAAATGGGAACACTTTATGATTTACTACCTGAACTACCTCATCCTGGTACTTCCAACACTTCAACTGCTCCAGCTGCCTCGCATGCAACTGATGGTGTGATTGGTACCGTTCATACCCACTCACATTCCATTTCAACTACAACCCCTAAATCCAATTCTTCTAATGTTCAAAATGCTCCGTCTCCTGCTCCTCCCGCCGGTAAAACCTCTGAGGTGAACGCTGTTCAATCTACGTCGACTGGTAAAAATAAATCAAAGAAAGGGAGAGGCAAGAATAAGGCGAGTAAAAATAATAATCAAAATGAGAAAACTAAAACCCCTCCTGTTGAATATCGGGATAAGCGCAAACCCCGCTACCCTTTCCTTATTTGTGGTGACGATCACTACACGAAGGATTGTCCTAGACGTGCCGAAGTTAATAAGTTCCTTCAAGGAATGCCAAAACCCTCTACGCCAGCAGTCTTGTCCCAACCCTTCCCGTCTCAGCCACAGGCCTCGTTGGTCATCCATGACCAACCCTCTACTTCTACGACATCATATGTTTTGATGTGCACCGATGATTCTAATAACAATGACGTTGCCATCGCAACTAGAGCCAAATATTATTCTCCATCTAAGGAGAAGGTTGACGATTTACCTCCCGATTTGGTACAACCCTCTCCACCAACTCCACCTACGAACGGTCCTCTTCATCTCAAACGACCGAACCTTGATACAGTCCTACGACCCCCGAAAGGTGTCGTTAAGAAATTGGCATTCAATCCTCATGCTCGTGCGGCCTAGAACTATAGCATTGTAGAAGATCTGGCCCAAGCACCTTCAACGATGTCTGCCCTTGAAGTCCTTCAATGTTGTCTTGTGCAACGAAGGGATCTGTTGAAAGATATAGGTGGAATTGATCCAACAAATACGAATTTAATAGTCTTTGACTTGGAAGACCATATTCCAAGGTTACCCCCACAACTTTCATTTCAGATACAAGTTGTTGTCGCCGACAAGAACATCTGCCGAATTGTTATTGATGAGGGTGCCTCTATGCGTGTAATGTCTTTTACTTGTTTTAAAGCCATTGGCTCTCCTCCTTTGACCGAATCACAAAATACTTTGAAAGCCTTTAATAGATCGGGTTTTAAGCCTTACGATGTTCTTCCGTCGTTTCCCGTTACTCTAGAAGGTAAGACAATCCAAGTTGAAGTGGAAGTTTTCGATGCTCCCCTAGATTATAATCTTCTTCTTGGTCATAGCTGGGTAGATTCTATGCATGCTGTTGTGTCAACACTTTTTCATGTAGTCCGTTTTCCTCATCAAGGAAAATTCGTTACGGTTGATCAACTTGCCTTCATTAATTCCGATACTCGCACTGGAAACATGCCATTTATAGATAAAACTCTGCTGGGTTACGAGAATGTTGGAGTCGGTCTTTTAAAAGAATCTTCGTTAATGGGTAATTTTCCCATACCACCACCACCCGATATTCTACACCCGTTAGTTGCTTCTATTAATATGATCTCTGTTGTTCCTCATGAGCTTCCGGTGTCTTTTGACCCTTGGATAGTCCCTGATCCAGGAGATCATGCTCGTTTCGGAGACGTCATGCCGTTAAGTCCGGTTGAGTCTGCTTATCATGCGATTCAATCGACAACACCTTCTACACCCTCTTTTGATGAGTTGTCTCCTGATCCTTTCCGTGTCATTTTCCCCACTGACGAGACAATCATGTCTGTCGTGGGGGGCACCCCTTGGAATGATAGTCATCATCATTCCAGGTTGTTTCTGGGACAACCTCCTTTTGAGAACTTCCGACCGATTCTGATTTTTTCATCCATGGTTGTCGTCTCCCCCGTGCCTGTAGTTCCCCCTCATCCCTCTACGGCAAGGGGAATTGCCTTTATGATATGTCACCCTCCCTCGGCCGGGGGGCATGGTTACAATGTTGTACCCGTGGATCACTTTACAAGATGGGCCGAGGCGATGATGCCATTTGACCCATTTGACAACCTTGGTATACCTTTGAGTGAACCCAAAAATGGGTTATACTTGAAGAAGTACTATGCACAAGTCATTTGTGCACAAGTACTTGTATTTTATGTATCATACTATTTGTGTTATTTTAGTTTGCTTTTGACGTTATCTGGTCTTTTCCCTTACGTGAGGTTGTGTTTGATTGCCAGATGTCGAAGTATTCGCTACCTTATATTGGATTCACTGATGGTGCTAGCCGTAGTACTCGGAAACTAGCGTCTGCTGCATGGGAAATCTATGCCCCAACAAACGAGCTTATATATTTATGAGGTGTATGTCTTGGCCAAGCAACCAACAACATCGCAGACTATAGTGCCATTATTGAATTATTGGTTGACGCTATCTCTCTCGGAATTCGTCATTTGTTTCTGCGACTTGACTCGCAGCTTGTAGTACTACAGCTAAGTAATATCTACTCTATTCGAAGTCCTACTTTATTAAGGGCATATTTACAGATTCGCCTCTTGGAACGACATTTTGATCACATTGAATATCATCATATTCCTAGATGTCTTAATACATTAACAGATGCTTTAGCTAATTATGTATTGGACAAGCATTTAAATCATTTATAAATCAAACACATTACAATTCACACAATGTAAAGTAAACTGGTAGAAGCCTTTTGTATATATATAACGATCAAAAGAGTTTGTTTTTACAAAATGTTTGTCCGAAGACCAAAATATAAAAAATTGAAGCTCCTGTCTTCTACATAGTGACATCACGGATGATGTTCAGGGTAACACACTACTGCCCTAGCTATCCTGCGGAGCAGTTGGGCCATGGATGTTGAAACTCCCACAGTGTGACGCTGATCATGTCATGGAACTTCTTCCAGAGTCATATCTGGAACATCCGCTGTTAGGCCTTCTAGGTTCTGCTCCACGATCTGGTAATCCTCGGCATACTGTGGTAATACTGTTGCTGCTTCTCCTCGTCGCTGAATAGGAGAACTGCTAGCAGGTCTATACGGTCCAACGTCTGTGTTATCAACAAGTATTTGGTCTTATTCTTCAGGTAAATCTATAAAACAAAAATATTTAAATATGATAAAAAATTCAAAAACATTTAAAAACAAAAATAAATTGTGTACTTCTTACCAAGGTCTCCCCACTGAGTGTCCTCAGGTAGTGCTAGATCTGGATCTCCTCAGAAATCCAACCCGGCATATGCGTAGTCGTCAACCATCAGCATCTGGTTCTGCAACCAGTCAAAGAAAATATCATCATATTTGACAACAGGTCCTGCCACATGTCGTTCCATGAGCCGACACCATCGCAACATCCTCGGATCCCTAGGACTCGAAAAGTGCCACTCAGCCTGTAATCGAAGCACATGGACCCTCTCTAGGAAGAAGGACACTAACAAAGATCCATATCCAAACTGTTTCAGATCTCCATGCTTGCACTTAGTCAACTATTTTTTGATATTGCGCAATACTGCATCAGCCCAGTTAAATACCCGGGGCTCAGTACACTCGATGGCGTACTGGAAATAGCTTTGTAATGCCATATGCGGAGTGGCACTTCCAGCCATCCGAGAAATGGTGAAGAGAATAGTGCAGAGAGTCAAGTCAGTTACTCCCCAAATTGCCACTTTCCCTTTCTTTCTTTCGGCCTCAGGTACGCAATATTGGTTACAATATTCACTCATTTTTAACCCGCCTGCTCTGCTGCCGGTCAAACTAACATAGGACCCACGCCTGGATAATCCAGTCAAGAAATATATGTCCTCGATGTCAATAGTCAATGTATGATCTCCCACAATGAAAACTTGCTGGTTTGGATCCCACATTTGGACTAGGTACTCCAGTAATCGAACTTGGGCTCTCATGCTCGGGATACGGAAGTATTTTAAAAGACCACAGTCTCTTAGTGCAGCTATGGTGGGAGGATGGTTTTCGGCATTGGCGTTATCCTCCTCATGCTCTCGTTCCCGCCACTCTAGCACCATGATTGTGGCTATTTACCTGCATAAGAAACATACAAACATGGTTAATGATCTTATTCATGAAATAAATTTTTTCTATTGGCTAAACGTTGCATAAATTTTTGAGTTCTGTGCTGCTCGCAGGTGCCCTACTATGCACAGTGCGAACTTCTTGCAGGCGGCTTAAGGCCCACCTGCGAGAATGAGTCATTCTCATAGGTCTCGTATGGGCCACCTGCGAAAATGCCTCCACGCGAATAGGGTTCAAAAAACTAATTTAAAACTGAACTTTTTACCAATGAAATCGAATTTTTAAACCATGAAAAGATCAGGAATGAAGAACTTACCAAGATGTTGCTGACGGCTCATCAAATGATCACTCGTAGCTCTCGGAAATCGACACCGAATGCAGAGGATAAAATGAGGGTTTTTGGAACTCAATGGTAAAAGTGTGAAATGATATGGTAAATTTTGTCATTTACTCATTTTAATTACTTTTTACTATATCAAATGTGGGTTTTTTATATTTATTTATTATTTAAACCTAATCACTAATGTGAAAATGAGTGAAATGACTTACAGGTGCGAAACATGGATGATTATGGACAAAATTTTTCCCTGGTGTGGTGTGATTTTAATTGTTTGTTATGGTTTTGACATAAAACCTCGAGCGCCTTTTTTCCATTCTTGTGCTTGTGAAAAACATAAGAACGTGACCGAGCGTCGTTTTATCACTTTTTCGGGCTCGCTGTGGTTATATGAAAAAGGAACCCCCCTGGAGTTCTCTTTAAGCTCTTTTCAGAATCTCTAAACATGAAAAGATTGTCGAGAGATCTTGCTATTTTCACGCTCGCTAAAGTATTTGAAGTATGCGTCCTTCGAGCGATAGTTTAACCCTTTTTCGATCTCGTTGGACTATTGTACGAAAAATGAACTGAGAGAGTTCTCTTTTAAGTGTTTTTCCAAACTCTATAATCTTGAAAAACCTTCGAGTTTACTATCTATAGACTTGTTAAACAAACATTGACAGACCCGTGATGGGACTAAACCACTCCTTTCTAGGGTTCTTTAAAAATACTCCAAGGGACTCGTCCGAAGGATGAGCTTATATCCACAAGCATATGTGATCCTCTTCAAGCTTGCATAAAAATAAAGAGGTACTTTCCAGAAATGGTGGGGGAAAATTTGGGAAAGGGATATGTTTCATCTTTGTATTGATTGGCAGTAAGTGTCGCTCTTGAACATGACACTCCCTATTCATCATTTGAAGCCGATTTGGTAAATCCATTTGTCTCTCATTCGATTTGATAACGAGGTATTTACATGTGTCGTTTTTGATTCAATGCTACCAAATCATTGGTCGTGTCGTTCATATGTTCAAGAGAAGTCCGTCTGAAACCTCTAATGAGTCGGCCATCTGTAGTTATCCATTCATTCTGTGTCGGCCTTCCCTGTGTCCAAAGTCCAATTGCCACATACTTTGTTTCACTTTCAAACTTAGTTACTCATTTCGTGTCATTGATGGGGGATACATCAAGGCCCTCCTGTGATGAGTTTTGTTCCGTCGACTTCAGTACATTATCCGGAATCAAGACTTAGAAATTATTCAGTACCTTGGAGCTTGCATGCCTCAATGGCAAGTTTCCTCTCTTTCGACAGTGGGTTTACCTCATTGACCCCTGATCGAAAGATTCCATCGGGTGTTTGACATCAACTCATTTATTCACAGTCAACGGATTGTACTATAGTACCTTGGGAGTCATTGACATTAATGGTGATTTCCCTCGCACTTGTTAACGGTTACATCAATGACCGGTAATCAAGTGGTTTCTACCATGTTCGAATTCAACACATGTAATCATATGGTTAGATTGGTACTTTGGGCGATGAGATTGAAGACCCTAGATATTATATTTGAAATCCAGATTGCGATGGAGTGTGTATAATTTGACACATAGATCCACTGTGTATGTTTCATGGCTATGTCGTCTTAGTTTCAACTTTGTCGCATAGATCCACAGTGTATTCGGGTGGCTATGCTATATTGTGGTGGCATGGATCCACAGTGTATGATTGGTGGCCATGACCTTAGTTTATAATGTCATCAGTCTATGATATGAGTATGGGAATTCCTACCTCAGGAATTTGTATACATGATATTCTGTCGATGCTTGGATGTTTGCAGGTTTCCGATTAGATGTGCTTTTGGTTCTTGACACACACATGCATCTTACAAATTCTATTGACTATCACTGGTTCCACTCTCAGACTTTGGGGGGAATTCTGTTATCCACAATTTTGGTCATCATGATGATGTTATGATGATGGAAAATCAAGCTCTTCACTAAGAACACTTTCCTGAGAAAAGTTACATTTGTCTGCTTCCAGAAATCATACTTTTAAGGGAGGTTCGCAGGCTACCTATATATTTTCCTGCGAGAATGCCTGATTCTCGTAGGCTGCATTAAGATGGGGTGCGAGGGGTTCAAAGTGTACCTAAATATCAAGGTGCGAACATCTTCTAAAGGAAGGAAAAATATGAAGTTATCGAGCCTTCTAGAAGGGAATCTTATAGAAGGGTGAGTTGGCATTCGAATGGTTATCTAAGTATTGGTTTTCCTGATATCTAGGGATTATTCCTATCCAAGTAACTAATCTATTCTCTCCTATATATTGAAGAGAATACTCATGGAAAAGGTTAGAAGCAAACTAGCAAGAGATTGATTGGAGAATTAGTGGGAGATTGTATGAAGGACTGATGCTACAGCAGCTAGAGACACCAGCAAGGTTATCCAAAGTGGTTGATTTTCTTCATGCATGAGCAAGTGTGTGTGTCAGAGCTAGGAGCCATCGAAAGGAGATCTACAACATCAAGGCTCAGGTTGTAAGTCTCACTTTCTATTAATTTAATACAGTAATATGTCCCTTTCCCATAAAGATGATGTCACTTTATTACATAACTCCTTGATCATATGTATAGATTAGCTATTGAATATATTGATCTGCCTTCACTTTGATTGGTTTGTACTGTTGTGATCTGAACGACACAAGAGCGTTGAAGCAAATCTTGGAAAAACAGAGACCCAAGGAAGCATTCATAAGGTATGTGTATGGCCCTTGCCTCTTAGTTCATTCAATAGTCTAGATCTAGGGAAAGTGTATTATTCTGTCCTGTTTTGTTCTAGATCCAGGTGGATCTAGGGAGATCGGTTTGTGTCCGCACTTACTGATTAATCCTGAAGCAATAGAGCCCACTAATCCTCACAGAATCTCATGAAGGCATCACAGGAGGAAATTATGTAGGTAAAGCAACTGCGCAGAAGGTTCTGAGAGCTGGCCTTTGGTGGCCTACCTTACACAAAGATGCTAAAGACTATTCTAGAACCTGCGATGTATGGAAAAGAGCTGGGAAACCATTAAGAAGATATGAAATTTCATTAACACCACAACTCACCATACAAGCATTCGAGAAATGGGCCATTGACTTCATTGGACCTATAAACCCACCAGGAAAGTGCACAGGAGCAAGGTACATCATCACTGCCACAAAATACTTGACTACATGTGCTGAAGCAAGAGTAGTTAAGGACTGTAGTGCAACCAAAACTGTGCGCTTCATATTTAATGACATCATAACTAGGTTTGGATGCCCCAATATCCTTATGAGTGATAAAGGCACACATTTCATAAATAATACTATTGAATCCTTGACTGAAGAATTTGCAGTCCACCATCAGAAGAGCACACCATACCATCCACAAGAAAATGGGACAATTGAAGCATTCAATAAGATCTTGGAGACAACACTAACCAAGATTTGAAGTGTGAACAAGGATGATTGGGATTTAAGATTACCAACAATATTATGGGCCTATAGAACCACTTGCAAGAAGTTAATAATGCAGACCCCCTTCAAGTTGGTTTATGGTCTCAAAGTTGTTGTTCCAGTGGAATACTTGGTGCCAAGCTTAAGAATTGTTGCCTTTACAAATATGGATGTTGTTGGTGTTGTTCAAGAGAGGCTTTCACAGTTGGCTGAATTTGAAGAAGAAATATTTGTTGTAGGATTCCATCAAGAAGTACATAAGGATAGAGAGAAGGCCTACCATGACAGGCACATCAAGAAGAAGGAATTTAAATAAGGTGATCTGGTACTGGTAAATGACAGTAAGTTCATGAAACATCCTGGGAAGTTCAAAACGCATTGGATTGGACCATATGAGGTCGATCATGTTACAGAAGGAGGAGTTGTGTAGTTGAATACTTTAAAGGGAGAGTGCAAGGAAGGATTAGTGAATGGGAGCTCGTTGAAGTTGTACTATCACAACCAGCTATCTCGTATCTCTCAGTAGAAGCATAAGGAAAAGGGTATAGGTACCAGGTGTAGCTGAAAATGGGTAATAGACATAGAAAATATAGTCTACACAAAGAGGAGAGGAGGCATAAAGAATAAAGCAAAGGCTGCATTGCGCAGTCTGAAGTCGAAGTAAAACATGAAGCTCAGATCTAAAGTGCCTCGGGATGAGTCACATGTGAGTGTTGGGGGCCTGTTGGCCCTTGGTTATGGAAGGGAGAGAAGATCAAGGAATAAAAGGAGAAATGCAAACTGCATGGAAGACACAGTGACTAATACTGGGTTGAAGTGAGCAAAAGAGAAGAAAAGATGGAGTGAAGCCTGAGAAAGCAAGTTGTTGGATGAGGAGATTGAGGATGAAAGATAAAAAAGGAAGAAGGATTGAGGACAACTCATCAAGTGTAAAAAACAATCGTTATATGCTTTGGATCATCGTGTGAGAAGGAAGGAAAGACAGGCTAGCGAAGCCCTAAAAACATAGGTCAAGTTGACCTAGGGTTTAGACATCTAGGGTTTTGACACCTAGGATTTGGCCTAAGGATGTCGGTGAGCTATTGTAATGTATAAATAAAGGTCAAGAGGACTTGGTTTGGGTTGTTTTCATTATTACTATTCTTGATCTAGTTGTTGTTGGTATGATTGTTTTTGTTATTCAAGAGAAGTGGTAAGTGTGAGAGCCTTCTGGTGTTGTAAGATCTTCAGCTGGGTGTGAAGATCAACCCTATAGCTGGGTGCACAGGAAGGGGGAGAGATAGAGAGAAGAGAGAGATTTGTCGGTTAAGAGTGTAGATCAGAACTATATGCTTTCATCTTAATATATTATAAAGCATAGTTATGTGGACACAACCCTAGAGAGAGGGTGAACCACATATATCTGTCTTGTGTGTGTGATTGATGTTGTGTTATTTTTTCTTTGATATATTGTTATTGCATTGTTGTGATAGATCTGATAGGTGTATGGAGTCGATATAAGATGATAAGTGATATATGCATGATGTATTGTTCTGGTATTGGATCCACTTGATATTCCCCTTGGTTGTAGACACTTCTCTCCTCCAACCCCCTCATAGTTGCTTCAGGTGATACTGCATCTACTTCCCAGGTGTAGCCGAAAGGGCCAGTAGTTAGGGCTTGTCGATGTGCTCTTGGAGATAAACCCTGGGTATGCCCCTGTGCCAACAATTGATATTTAGTATGAACTCCCTACTGGTTCTTCTCCTTGTATGTAGGTGATTGACAACTTTTGGTTCTAGTTTTTCTTCCGTCTCGATGCTACATTTTTCTAGTATGTTTTGCAATATTTTCACCGGTGATGGATCATTTAATACTTTTACACATGATTGCAAAAATCCTTTGATGGTACTTACTTGTCCCTTGGGTTGCATCTCATTGTTATGGTCCAATAACAAAGGCATCTCGTAGCCCAGTGCTTCCTTGTTTTTCTACGCATTTGAAGTCGACGCCATGTCTTCCTTCTGAAATTGTTGTCTAGCTTCCTTAAATATTGCTTTCACGTTCCGCGCATCAAATTTATTCCTTGGTTTTGTGTTCTTATTCACCCATTGGTTCTGTGCTGGTTCCTGGAAAGCTATGTCATTTCATGTTTTAGCTCCTCCGTGAGTAACTATATTGATGTTCCATCTTTCATCCCTTACTTTGGCTGAAATCCACCAAACGATCTGGTTATTTTGGTTCATTTTTTCCTAGAAATTTACTAATAGTGTAGGACATTCCTCTGTATCATGGTCTGATGTGAGAAAATACATACAAGTTGCCGGTGGAAGTGGACATTCCCTTGTATAGTGTCCCTATTGCTGAAAATTGTGACATACCACTGGTCCTCTATCCCATCCAAAACCTCCTCTAGCTCATCCTCCTCCTCTGTAGCCTGCTTAATCTCCTCTCTATGTGTTATACCGAGGCACCTGATTATACTGCATGGGATTGTAGTGAGGTTGTGTCGTGTTGTACTATGGTTGCGCGTTATTGTATGGTTGTTGTGCATTATTATGCTGTTGTTGCATAGTGTTGTATGGAGATGGAAATTGATTAAACTGTGGCGTTGCTTGCCCAGTCATCATTTCTTCCTGCACTCTGTATGAGTTTGATGTCCTTTCTCACATCAGCTTCATAGTTCTACAGTATTTGTCCTTGTATCCTACTAACTTTAAAAAGGTACAATAGTAACTCTTTGGGATTGTCTAGTATTTGTGCATCATTGTGCAGTGATAAGGGTCGTGACCCAGTTTCTTGCAGACTTCGCACCACAATCCTCCTGTTGGTAGCAGATTTGGAATTCCTACTGCCATATACTGCGCGAATGTTGGAAATTCATTCTTGTGGTGTCCTTTCATCCTGTATGTGTTACACCAAACGGCTTCTCATTTGTCCTTATTCTTATTTTGGTTCAGCTAAAACGTTAAGTTCTTTAAATCCTCCTTCAACTCTTCGATAGTTGGGTATGTCTGTTGGTACTAGTTTTCTTCCAATTGCAAGGCTACCTGCAGAGCCTATGCATACATCTAAAACTTTTGTTGTTGGAGTGGATACTTTAAGTGTGGTAATAGTGAATTGAAAAATAAGTGCCTATGCTGCATCTCGGTCATGAGATACTTCAACTTTCCCTTCAATCACTTGAATCTCTGGTCAATATCCCATATGGACTCTCCTGGTTTCTATCTTATTTTGATCATCTCGTTCATGTATTGATCCTCTGAACTTGGCTTCTAGAACTCATTAATCAGTAACTTCTTAATGTCTGCCAGTGTCTTTGCCATCCCAGGGGCATTGTTTACGTCTAAACTCATGTACTAGTCTAGTGTATGGTCTCTTAGCATAATCACTAGTTGTGCAAGTTTGGTATCTTCATCAGTGATCTGTTTTGCTTTCCAGGTCTTTGCACAAATGAACAAATTCTTCTTTAGGTATTCTTCTGCTTTTCCTTGAAATTCTAGTAACCTGATGGTTGGATCATGTCCTGCCATTCTGAACGCTGAACTATTACCTCTGCTTAGTGTAGATACCTGACTAGTGCTACCTGAACTGGCTCCTCCAGTTGTTGTTCCTTGTGTGGATGTACTTCCTGCTCTCTGACTACTTCTGAAATTTTCTTTTCTAAATAGTTATGTTCTCTTTGGTGTATTAGTCCCACATGGGTTTATGGATTCCACACTGACATTAATATGGATAGGATGGTTTCCTTATCTTCCCATTATTGGACCTCTCTTCTTCCTCTCATATGTTGCATGCAATATTTACTCAATCTTCTCCACAAATCAAAGATTCTCTACCTCTTCCTCATAACTCACCAAGCCTTCCCTAGCGACTACGACTCTCTTCTTGGTATTCATCTTGTATTGTTAGGGTACTTCGCTACACATCTTTCCAGCTGTCGCCATGATTTTATTGATCTAGTCATCATCCATCATGATTGGGACCAAGGGTTCATCCTTCTTGCCCTTATCTTTTCCTCCTTCCATTTCTCCTCTCTCTGTCAGTGCTTCCCCCTTCCCCCATGCATGTAGGGAAGTTTAGCTATCTGACTCCATTGTCATTACACATTTGTTATATAGTAGTATCTTAATAGAAGTTTACAATGATCGAATGTACCTTCCTCCGGGTCATCGTAGAAAATCTTCCTCCGCTGCCCTGTATGACTTCATTGTGTCGACTGCAAACTCTGTTATAAACCTTGCCACAATACTTTCCAGCCAAAAATTGACTGCGCGGGTGAACTTGTTGTTCACATGTTGTAACTTCTCAATTTTTATTGGAGTCCACTCTATCTATCGAATACAGTTCCTTGCATGGTTATTCTTCAACCTTAGTATCGAATCGTGCAATAAGTGTGGAAAATCGCAGAAAAACACTTCGTGCAAATCAGTAAACACGTATTTGTCCAGATATTTGCGGGGTGTTATTCTAGGGTTTCTATTGTTAACCAAGTTTCAATCTCTACTTTTTTGGGGTTCCATGGTCTAAACATTCCATTTTAATAACTCATTGCTTTCTGCCCCAATATTTTCTTGATCTACCACCGACATCTCTTCGACTTATCACGTCTACTCAATCCTCCCCTATTCCTACCAACAACAACGAAACCATTTGTTGGTTACTTCTTTTCTATATTGTCTGAGTTTATTGACCTAGGGTTCATGTCTTTCGGGGTTCCAAAAAAGCCTCTAAAACTATCGGCCCTCCTAGTGAACCGGAAAGAAACACAACACACAAAATGCATTGCGCAGTCTCACCTGAGGAAGCTTTAATGGGTGGCTATAAGACTCAGGTGTTTACCGCCTAGGATTGAGTATGAGATATGAGAGCTAACCATTGAACAATTATTATAACTTGTAAATGCAACATACTGTTATTCAGGATTATGCAATAAATCTAGTATCTTAGTCCCTTAATGTCGCAACAATATTTAAAAAGGAAGTATAATATTCCATTCATTCAACATAATAATAACTACTGAAGGAAATAAAGATATGAAACACATTCATCACATAACACAGATGTTACCATGGTTCACCCCCTCCTGGGCTACATCAACAAATATTTGTCTCTTGGCTCTTTTATTATTACAGTTCTACAACTCCAGTGTCGCACACTTACAATTCTTCTCAGTCGGGTAAGATCTATATGAGGCGAACTAGATCGCACCAGGCTCCACAAACTGCAATCTAACCCCCAATATCTACCTTCCTTCATATCCTATATCTCAACATCTTATTCAAAATAGATCATACCTCAAAAAATTACATGTCGCATCAACTCATGCGTACTACTACAGTAACAACTACAATCTGAACAATACAAAATCCAACAACAACCTCTATGATACCTATGTATCATTATTTATATGCTTCTGGCTCCTTAGCCATTTACAATTCATTACCAAACCCCTAACCCTACTTTTTTTAGGTCTTCCTCCCATGCATGTGTGTTGTTCTTCCTTCCAATTGTTTCCTTCCTTGCATGCGCACGTGATGTGCTTCCTTCCAGCTATCTCTTTCCTCATGCATGCTTTCTTTCCCCAAAACTGCCTTGCTTTTCCTCTTTGGCTCGCCTCCAACAAATGGTCATGCCTTTTGGATTAACAAATGC
This sequence comes from Picea glauca, assembly GCA_000966675.3. Classification (NCBI taxonomy): domain Eukaryota; kingdom Viridiplantae; phylum Streptophyta; class Pinopsida; order Pinales; family Pinaceae; genus Picea; species Picea glauca. The sequence continues at coordinate 296,458 of JZKD02S0250935.1, forward strand.
ACCAACCACTTTCATGAGGTTGATGGATGATGTATTGATACCCTTCACCAACCCTTTTGTGGTGGTATATTTGGCTGACATCCTCATATTCAATAGAACTTGGGAGGATCACATGCGACATATTCAAAAGGTTTTGAACACTCTGCAACAACACAAGCTCTATGCCAACTTGGAAAAATGATCTGTTGACATGAACATGGTCCAATACTTGGGATACATTGTTGATGAGCATGAGGTACATGTCGATCCAACTAAGATCCAAGTCATCCATGATTGGCTAGCCCTGACCACACTAACCGAGCTTCAGAGCTTCTTGGGACTAGCCAAATTCTAGCAATGATTCGTGTTGGGATTATCCCATATTGCATGGACCCTCAACTAAATGATCAAGGGAGGTGGCAGGAAAAATTTTGTGTGGGCGAAGGAACAACAAAAAACATTCGATGATCTAAAACATCGCTTGTGCTCAGCTCCAATACTCTCCTTTCTCGATCTGCAACAACCATTTGAGATTGAGACTAATGCATATGACTATGTTGTAGGTGCAATTATCACTCAACATGGTCATCCAGTGGCATACCATAGTGAGACACTCTCAAATACTATCCAGAAATACCCCACCTATGACAAGGAAATGTATTCCATTATACAAGCCTGTCGTCAATGGAAACATTACATTTTGGGAAATGAAATGATCATCCACATTGATCACAAGCCTCTGCAGTTCATACAAACACATATGAAGTTGCATAATGACCACCATCAGAAGTGTTCCACCTACCTACATAAGTTCCATATCAACATCAAGTATAATATAGGGAGCAAAAATCATGTTGTTGACTTCCTTAATCGACCTCCTATTACTGCACTCACCACTGTGCTCCATTATTATGGAGATGAGGCATCTAAGTGACCCCAACTTTATTAGCAAGATCTAGACTTCGCCACCACCTATCGGTTCTTGAGTATAGGAGTGAATGTCACCGATTTTCACATTCAAGAAATACAGTTATGCCATCTAGGCCATCTCTATGTTCCTTCAAGTGAGTGTGCAAAGAGGATTTGGGAAGCCCACTAGATTCAAATGGCCAAACATTTTTGCATGGAGAAAAATGTAGTCGTTCTACAGAAACATTTTTATTGGCCAAAAATTCAACAAGACATCATCCAGTATATTAGATCTTTCACTTTTTGTGCCATTTCCAAGCCAGCCATCAAGAAGCAAGGCCTATATACCCCTCTTCCTACTCCCGGGAATCATTGGAATCCATCTCGATGGATTACATGTTTTTCCTTCCATCCACAAAGGAAGGAAATGACTGTGTATTTGTGGTAGTTAATTGTCTTTCGAAGATGTCCATCCTCACAGTCTTCAAGAAGAACATCGCAACAGACTATACTTCCAATCTCTTCTTCAAACGAGTGTGGGTCCATTTTGGGATACCACATACCATCATCTCCGATCGGGACAACATGTTTCTCATCACATTTTGGACGAGTCCTTGGTCATTTTTGGACACCAAGCTCACTAAATCCACTACTTTCCACCCCCAAAACGATGGCCAAACAGAGGTCATCAATTAGATGATTGTGCACATCATGCACATGTACAACTCTAAGAATCTGTGTACATGGGATGAGAGTCTCCCCTATGTTCAACACAGTTACAACAGGGCTATCCATAGCTCCACCTACCATATCCCATTTCAGGTGGGGATGGGATTCCAACCCTTGGGTCCCATTGATGTTGCACTACCTCTTACAACCATATAGAAATCTTCCCATGCTTAGTCTGAGACTAACAAAGCCACCAAATTCATTGAGTAGATTCATCACATCTGCCAACAAGTCCCTGAGATTTTGAAAAAATATAATGCTAAGTACAAGCACTTCCATGATCAACAAAAGGTACCACACCAATTTCATGTTAGATACAAGGTCTTGTTACATATTTTACCATTATTAGACACCTCAGAGATTGCAGAACAACTCACACCAACATAGCCCAACCATGATTGCATGCAATAGGAATCAATTGATCATATAGTGGACACACGGGTAAAGGGCACTCTCCAAGAGAGAATCTAGCTTTATTAGGTTGTCAAGGTAGGAAAGCTCCTACACCAAGGAAAGTGGCTCACCTAGGGCCAAATTCAACATAAGTTTCCTCACTTGATGGGGTAACTCAACGAAATGGATAGCATTTCTTCCTAATAGGGGAGAACTATTCCAGATGGATATTGGTGGCCACCCACCTATTCCAATCGGCTCCTCTTGACAGTTTTTAGTTGAACATGTTCTTTTGTACATCTTTGTAATTGTGGGTTCTACACTTTCGGAACTGTCTGAAGCCCTACACATATTCCAGGTGGACACTGGTGGCCTCCCACCTAATCCAATTGGATTATTTTGTATGTTTTCGTGTCAGCACATCTTTTTGTACTTCCAGGTCCATTTTGGGGCCCTAAATAGTTTTTTTTGGCTCCTTATAGTCAAACTGTTGAAATAGTCATAATTTTATGGAGTAATGCATAGTTCTCGAAAATACCTTTTCAGTGGGCTATCATGCGCCTAAAATGGAGGTCGTATGCAAAGGTTACGACCCCGGGAAGTTGAGGTACCACTTACCCATAAGGGCCCACATAATTTTTGGTGTTTCTTCTCCTAGGGTTAGGTTTTTGGATGTCTATGGTTTTGACAATTATGAGTAATGATAAAAATGCCTCTGGAGCCTCATTGTAACCATTCTTCTCAGACGAATACACGTAGAAGCCACATCTCTTCTTAGATATAGCTACCACCATTCGAGCAAGTTGTTTTAGTTTTGCAGTTTTACAGTTTTATCCTATTTCATCTATTCAATAGAAGATATTGTTCACCGGATATCTGTTTTATTCTCCATATCTTAGTGTTTATTGTTTTCAATCTATTAATCAGTTTGTTTCGCTCCTAAATCTAGATCAAGAGATTATTCTCCCCGCCTTCACTAGTATTGTTGACAATCTTTTTAACTGGGTGGGTTGCTAGAGCACTGCTCCTGGAGGTAGTATTATTAGGAGTGATAAATGGAGATTGAGAACTTATTTCAATGGGACATTTTTCCTTTTGCTTGTAAATATCATTACTACTAAGTAATGTTTCTAAATCGTCAGTATTATGTACATGAGTGCTTTGGTTGTTAACTTCTTCTTCTTCACTCAAGATAGTTTGAATGAAAGTGTTATTGAACCCTACTGATAGCATATGTCCAATAAAGATTTTGTTTGGATCAAAACCTTTTTTCTTTTAAACATACTTTAAACTCACATTGTTAAAATGATTTGTAAATTCATCAATTTTATTTATATTTATGAAAACAAACTCTCCAATCTTCCATGGCAAGGGAATAAACTTCTTTTTTCTTTTTTCATGGAAAAAGTGAAACCTAAAATTATATTGCCTCGCTACCTCTCTAATGAATAATTTATTGGGTACATAATACAGAAGAAAAGAAGGATTTTATTTTGAGAAGAATATCCTTATGATATTATGATTCTTCATTTTCTCTATTGTCCCCTTTTTCTCTAAACATTTGGTAGCTTCAACGAATATCCTGGGAGTGTTTTCGCCTAACAAATTTTTTTTGAAGACTGAAACAAATTCATTATAAACTTCATATAAAAATAGAGGGGTCTTTTACCTCCATAGTTCTTGATACCAAAAGGTAATGGGATCTACTTCAAAATTTACCCTTTTACTGATGGTCAAGTTTGGGAATTAGAAACAGTGCACCATCAAAAATATCAAATAAGAGGCCATAAAGAATTTTCTATCTTTTTTGTAATGTGGAAATTGAGAAGAGATTTCGATAGAAATGAGCTTTCCCCAATAAAAAATAGTCTGTTCTTGGACTGTAAAATACATAATATATAAAATCATTCGGGATGAAGAAGAAGTGGTCTCCTGACCTATTACTCTAGTAAATAGCCATGTAATTTCTCGATAGGGATTCTTTAGAGATTCAACCTAGATTCTATTTATGTCTATTGGGATAGATGCATGATTCTCCAATTACAGAGGAAGGAGGTCAAGCCCATTATTATTCTTCTTCAAGAATTCTCTGTAATCTTCACCTTTGACAGTAATATTCAACTCTAGCAGCTTTAACATCTTGCAGAAGACTTGAGGTGAAAGAGAAATCAGAGAATGCCCATGGAATTGTATGATTCTTTGATTCGGTATGTATTTTTCCACACACAATGCAATGATTTCCTTATAGACAAAAAACTCAGTAACACAACCAGTACGATAAATTCCATATGATCCAGGTGGATATCGGTGGCCACCCACCTTTTCCAACTGTCTCAAAACAATTTTCTGGCAATTTTGGCAATTTGCTATGTTTAGCTGTTTTAACTTCTGGGGCCATTTTGAGGGCTTGAATGAAGGTTTTTTAGTATTTATATTCTAAATTATAGTTGAAGGAATTATTGAGCCCCCAAAATTAATCTCCTCAGCGGTACCTTTCCAACGGGCTATCATACGCCTAAAACGAAGATCGTATGCAAAAGTTACGACCCCAGGAAGTTGATGTACTAACTTACCCAAACGTGGCCCACATGAATTTTTGCGCTTTAACACCTAGGGTTAGGTTTTTGGATGTATAGGGTTTTTGGCATTCCTGTTTATTGTAAAAATTCCTTCATAGCCTCATTTTAATCATCTTCTTGCGAATGCGAGTAGCCATCACATCTCTTCTCAAAGATAAGCTGCCACCATTCTAGCTAGTCTTTCACTCTGTATTTTTACAGTCTTTGTACATTTATTTCATTAATAGAAATCATGTATTACTGTATATCTATGTTTATGGTTGCATCTCTGATACATTTCTGTTATATTATTGAATATCTATGATATCTCTGTGCATTTATTTATTATATCTCCACTCTCATTTCGTGCCAAAATTAATCTGGATCAATGGTATCAGAGCAGGATGCTCTTGATCGTTTTTCAGTGCATGTCCCCGACGAGGTCCAAGTATATCAAGTTGGGTCTCGAGCTTGTCTCTCTTGAATACAATCTCTCTCACACACCCAAGAAACCCTCCATGGTGAAAGAAAAGAAAAATGACGAAGCAAACAATCCTATAAATCTATTGCTTGAGCAAGGTCTCATGCAACAAAGGGACAAAATGATGAATAATTTTTTCGACATCCTTCAATGCCTGCCGATAGCAATAGACTCATCTTCATTAAACAAGCACTTTCGAAGCACCTCTCCTTTCAAGGTATAGGTTAATTTTGATATTCTCATATTTGAAGGTCAGATAGATGCAGATGTGATCCATATTTTATGAGCATAATGAAATGAATACAGATTATTAACAGGTACTTAACGAAAAATAACAGAGATACAGTAAAACTAGTTTTCTATTCAATAATGAAATAAGATGAAACTGTAAAATGCAGCGGAAACAAGCTCGTTGGAATGGTGGCAACTTATCTCTGAGAAGAGATGTGACAGTTGCATGCATTCGCAAGAAGAATATTACAATGAGACTTTGAAGGCATTTTTACAATAAAAAAGAATTCCAAAAACCCTAGACATCCAAAAACCTAACCCTAGGAGATGAAGCACCAAAAGTCATGTGGGCCCCATTTGGGTAAGTTAGTACATCAATTTTTTGGGGTCGTAACTTTTGCATAAGATCTTTGTTTTAGGCGTGTGATAGCCCATTGGAAAGGTATCATCAAGGAGATTCATTTTTGGGGCTCAATCATTCCTTAAACTATCATTGAGGAGCTTGATCCTGAAAAACCTTCATTTAGGCCCTCAAAATGGCCCTAGAAGTTAAAAATGCTAAAAATAGTAACTTGCCAAAATTGTCAGAAAATTGTTTTGAGCCAATTGGAAAAGGTGGGTGGCCACCAATATACATCTGGATCAATCCTCCCTCCTTAGGAATAAATGGTCTCCATTGCATTGAGGTCCCCCATCAAATGAGGAAATTTCTGTTGAATTTGGCCTCGGGTGAGCCACTTACCCTAGTGCAGGAGTTGCCCTGCTTTGATGACGTGATAAAGATGGATCCTTTGTTGTCTAGTGCCCTTGATCTCTGTGTCCACAATTTGATCATTGGATGCCTATTGTATGCAATAAGGGTTGAGCTCTGTTGGTGTTAGTTGTCCTGCTACTTCTGAGGTGTCCAATAATGGTGGGAAATAAGGGTGAAGGACATCCATGTTGAACACTGGGTGCAGGCCAAGGAAGGGAGGAATGTTGGGCTCAAAAGCATTGTCCCCCATGGCCTTGGTGATAGTGTATGGCCCATAATGGAGTGGGTGAAGCTTCCGATGGGGTCCTATAAGGCATTCTTTCTGCAAGTGAAACCAAACTTTGTAGCCCACTTGAAACTTATGTGGCACCCGATGTTGATCATGGCACTATTTTTACTTATCATTGGACTTCTGTAGGATATGTTGAACCTGTTGGAAGATGTGTTGGATCCTCTCAATGAACCAGGTGGATTTATAAGCTTCAATTGGAGTAGGAGATGAGTCAGTCGAGGTGACCGCAAGGGGAATTGCAACATCTATGGGACCCAATGGTTGGAATCCTAACCCCACCTGAAAGGGGCTATCGTCAGTTGAGCTATGTAGGGCTCGATTGTAGCTATGTTGGACATAGGGAAGGATCTCATCCCATGTGTGAGGGTTCTTTGAATTATACATGTGAAGTATATGCACAATCATTCGATTTACATCCTCAGTTTGGCCATCTGTCTGGGAGTGGAAGGCCGTGGATTTGGTGAGCTTGGTGTCCAGCAGTGACTAGAGGCTTGACCAAAATATGCTGAGAAATTTACTATCCTGATCTGAGACAATGGTTTGTAGGATTCCAAAATTTACCCAGACTCATTCAAAGAAGAGCTTGGCAGTGGCCTTTTCTATGATTCTCTTCTTGTAGGCAACCATAATCGCCATCTTAGAAAAGTGATCAACAACCACAAAAACATAGTCATTTCCCCGCTTGGTGGACAGGAGGCCCGACATGTAGTCCATTGAGATGGATTCCCATGGACTATTAGGAGTAGGAAGAGGGGTTTACATGCATTGTTTCTTAGTGGTCAGTTTGGAAATAACGCAGGCAATGCAGGACCTGGTATACTTGCTGACCTTCTGTAGCATCGCCACTGTCTTTTCGACACCAAATTTTCCCGCCACCCGATTTTAGTGGGCTTCCCATATCAGCTTCACTCGCTCACTTGATGAAACATAGATATGGCCCAAACAAAACAACAACCCATCCTAAGGATGGAAATTATCGACAACTGTGTTTGCACCCAACATTTGGTAGGTGGTGGCGAAGTTAGGGTCTATCTCATAGAGTTGGGTCCATCCAGATGTCTCATGGTCGCAAGAGTCTAGCACCGTGGTGAGTGTCGTGACTAGTGGTCTACTGAGGCAATAAGTGACGCGATTGGTGCTTCCTTTTTTATACTTGATGTTGAGGTGGAATTTCTACAAGTATGTGGACCACTTTTGATGGTGGTCATTCTATAATTTTCCCTATGTCTGCATGAACTGCAGTGGCTTATGATCAGTGTGGATGATTGTCTCCTTCCCAAGAATGTAATGTCTCCACTGGCGGTAGGATTGTACAATGGAGTACATTTCCTTGTCATAAGTAGGGTAATTACGGATAGTATCTAATAGTGTCTCACTATGATAGGCCACGGGGTGGCCGTGCTGAGTGAGAACGACACCCACAACATAGTCTAAAGCATCTGTCTCAATTTCAAAGGGATCCTACGGGTCTGGCAGTGAAAGTATTGGGGCTGAGCACAAGCGCTGCTTCAAATCATCGAACGCTTGTTGTTGGTACCGACCCCATGCAAATTTCTCCTTACCACCACCCCCGTTTATTTGGCTAAGGGCCCATGTAATATGGGAGAATCCCAACATGAGCCTGCGGTAGAGATTAGCAAGGCCCAAGAAGATCCAAAGATCAGTGAGTGTTGTTGGGGCTGGCCAGTCACAGATGACCTGGATCTTGGTTGGATCCACATGTATGCCATGTTGATCAATGATGTATCCTAGGTAATGGACCCTCTCCATGCCGAAGGAGCATTTTTCCAAGTTGGTGTATAGCTTGTGCTGTCGTACGGTGTGCAAAACCTACTGAATATGTTGCAAGTGTTCGGCCCAAGTGAGTAGATCAATCTTACTGAAGTATTTGTCCCCCATGAGTTGATCAAGGAGGTCATCGATTCATGTAATCGGGTACCGATTTCTAACTCTGATTTTATTCAAAGCCCGGTAATCAATAGAGATTTTCCAGGTTCCATATTTCTTCTATACCAACACAATTGGGCTCTCACAAGGTGATGATTTGGGATGGATGTGCCCCTTGTGGAGCAATTCTTGGATCTGTCGCTTGATATCCTCATTCTCTAACAAAGAGTAGTGATGGACTAGCCCATTGGGAAGCGGTGCGCCAGGGGTCAGATCGATGGGGTGCATGACCTGGAAGTGCAGAGGTACCCCTGTAGGTGAGGAGAAGATATCTAAGTATTCTTCCATGACCTTATAATCTACTTGCTTCTACTGTGTGGAGAGGTCATCTGTAGAGACCGTGGATGTGGCTATGATCTTTCTCTTATTCTAAGAGTGAATCACGAAGAAGACAAACTTCCTCGTCTAAGAGATGAACTTCCTGCATTTCTTAGCAGAGATCAAGGAAATAACACTAGGTGGGACTGCCTCGGGTATCCTGTACAATTTCTTGTTCAAAGTAATAATAACACTACGAGGCATAGACTCATATACCACATGACGTTTCCATAAATAAGGTTTCCCCAAAAGAAAATCACAAACTTTGAGAGGAGAGATATCACATAATACCTCGTCTTTGAAGGGCTTGATGTCGTACGATAGTCGGCACTGTTGGCTAACGCAGAGATCGCCTCATTGTCGGAGCCATCCAATGGTGTAGGGTTATGGGTGCGGCATTATTGGTAGGGTGAGCCGCTTGATGAACTCTGTTGAGATGATGTTCTTCTAGATACCACTATCAATGATGAAGTGCAACGGGGTGCCTTTTACCCACATCTGTGAATGGAAGAGGCACTCTCCTTCTTTTGGCTCATCTGGTTCACCAGGCTGGAGCTTGGTGGTAGAAACGGTGGAACTGGGTTCCACGTCAATGATCCATATTCCCCTTTTTGGTTCTATCTCAAAGTTAGAATTCACATATGATTCAGAATATTTCACTTCAGCCACCAATGACTTCTTTGAGCGACAGTTAGCAGTGTTATGGAAAGGGCTCTTATGGAAGTCGCACCACTTCCCGGTATCTTTCTTTGTCTTTCTGGTGTCCTTCTTTACTTGCGTCTTGGACTGGTTTTCCTAATACTGTCCATCTTTTCTCTTTCCTTTTTTCTGTGGGTTGGGGCCGCCCTTTCCTGGCTTTTGTTGTGAGGGGTTCCCATGCCCAAATTTTTGCGTCTTTTGTTTGAGCTTCTGCTCGATTTTGACGGCATATCGGTAGACCATGCTCAAGGATGAGATGTCCAAAAATTAGATTTCGTTCTAGATGTATCTATGCAGAGCACCACGACACTTGAGAACCATATGTCACTCCGAATATTTGATACCCGACTTGGTGTGCAAGGTATGGAAGATATTTGTGAAATCAGGCACTACTTGGTCTCTTTCTTGCCACAATTTGGTCCATTTGGTATACAGGTCATCATAACTTTTAACATGGTAGTATTGTTCCTTAATAAAATCCCTAAAGGATTCCTAGGTGGCTGTGACTGAAAATAGTGAGGTTTCCTCTATTTCCTTTTGCTCACAGAAAGTTTCCCACCAATCTTTGACATGGGGAATGACTTTGAGGAGCACAAAAGTAATGTTTTCTCTATTCGAAAAGTTATGGACAGAAAAATACCCTTCTAGTAGATTCAACCACTTGTCTACAACATCTGCGTCTATATGACCTTCAAATATAGGAATATTGAAGTTTATTTGTACCTTGAAGGGGGGCGAGGCCTCCGTTCGAAGAAGATGCGTCGCCTGTTGGTAGCCACTGAAGAATTTGCGCGAAACTATCCATCATCTCATTCCTCTATTGCGTGAGGGATTCCTCAATAAAAGTCTTGAAAGGATATCATGTCCCATAATATTTCTTTTCTCTTTCCATGAGAGGTCGCTTGGGTGTGTGAGAGATTCTATCCTAAAGAGAAACAAGCTCGAGACCCAACTCTTTGTACTCTGACCTCGTTGAGGACATGCATTAAGACGACAAGGAGCAAACCGCTCTGATACCACTGATCCATATTTTATGAGAATAAAGAAATGAATACATATTATTAACAGGTTCTCAACACAAAATAACAGAGATACAGTAAAACTAGCTTTCTATTCAATAATGAAATAAGCTGAAACTGTAAAATGCAGTGAAACAAGCTTGCTGGAATGGTGGCGGCCTATCTCTGAGAAGAGATGTGATGGTTGCATGAATTCACAAGAAGAAGATTACAATAAGGCTCTGAAGGCATTTTTACAATAAACAAGAATGACAAAAAACCTAGACATCCAAAAACCTAACCCTAGGATATGAAGCGCCAAAAGTCATCTGGGCCCCATTTGGGTAAGTTAGTACATCAACTTTCTGGAGTCGTAACTTTTGCATAAGATCTCCATTTTAGGCGTGTGATAGCCCGTTGGAAAGGTATCATCAAGGAAATTAATTTTGGGGGATCAATCATGCCTTCAACTATCACTGAGGATCTCCATTCCGAAAAACCTTCATATAGGTCCTCAAAATGGCCCCGGAAGTTAAAACTGCTAAAAATAGTAAATTGCCAAAATTGTCAGAAAACTATTTTGAGCCAGTTGGAAAAGGTGGGTGGCCACCGATATCCATATGGATCAATATTCCCTAGACAAATGGTTAAATATGTTATAAGGTTATTTTTAGAATATGAAAGATGTGTGCTCATTTTACCATTGACAATACCCTTGTCACCCAACCATAGGCCGAAGCCACCCTCCGAGCACCTTAACCTTGACAGAGAACCACTCCGTAAGAAAATCCTAGGCTAGATAGCCAAAAAAAGGGTAGCACACCTTTCCCCAAGAATAGTGCACCAACAAGAGCTGATCAGATGTTCCAAACCCTAGACAAAAGATAGTCCAAGCATAACTGCTAGCTGCAGTAGCTGCAATGGCAGTTGTCCTCCAAACCTGCGCAGAAACTAGGCAACTGCAATGCGCACAAGTGTTGCTCTGCAATTATGAGACTACCTGTTAGAATGAGAACTGGCCTCCTGTATTTATACTAATTTTGGCTAACTACTTGGGCCGACTTCTCATTCTAGGTATCTGTCTGTTCAATATATATTATTATTTATGGTCGGCTTCTTCTCTTGGAGGCTAATAACCTACTATAAATTTTCTTCTTGAACCGACAAGTCTTTTAGGGTTATTATCCAACTCATTAGGGTTTCTTCTTGCTTCCTGAAGCATTCTATCCTTGTCAGGTTTACACGTAGAGGTAAATACCTCCCGTAACTACCATAATATCAACACTCCCTCCTAGCTAGGGAGGTATTACAGGTAATGGTCTTGAGCAGAAAACATACCATTCACCCAGTAGCATCAACATAGTTATATAGACTAGATCATACTCTATCTGAGTAATTAGACATGATGCTCACTCCACAGAGTGATACAAGAGACATTCTTCTAATCTAGAAGAGTAAATGTTATGAACCATTTTTTGTCTGGAAAATCTTTGTTCATCATTCATATGGCTGATAATTATTTCCAATAAACTGTTGGTAGTATTCAAGGAAATCAGAACAAAATATAGCAAAACTATGTCTATCCATAGTAGTACATAACTACAATCTAGTGGTACACTACCACACCAAGAAACATACAAGTACTTGATAAGCAATGTATAGTCATGAATAGTGGAGCACATCCACCACAATAGTATAAATCTACTGTCATATAGTCTTCATAACGATCATCTGATACCAATTTCCACAGAAACAATCTTTCACTCACATCTGTGAGATCTGAAAGAATATCTACCCTTAGAGTAGAACAATGAGATATCTGAACTATTCTTCTCAATCAAGGAAGAATAATTGTCCTGTCTTCTGAACCTGTACCATTCCCCACCTGTTGGTTGTGGAGCCTGATTATCTTCCTGATTCAGAGGTCCTTTCTTTCAGCCATGTTTATACCCCATGAAGTATTTACACCCCAGAAGTATGTACACTCTTCCACGCGGGGGAGTGCAGAGGGAATTGAATGAAGTATTTACACCCCTTGTAAAAGTATATTGTAATTTCATTGTAAATATGGACCGTTCATTATAAGGTCGCAGATCTAACGGTAGAGATTATGTTAGGGTTTTTTTTCCTAGAAGGCAACCCTCTTTTATGAGGGAAATGTATTGCGGCTATGGATGATGGTGAATATTGTATTTTGAGAGAGGAGACTACGAGAGAAAGAAGAGGAAGTTACAACGGGTTTGGCTGTAGGTTGTATCCCTTCATTCGCTGGATAATAATAAAGGAAGGACCTGGTAATTTATCTGGTGGACGTAGCCCACACCGGGTGAACCACGTAAATCTGTGTCTCTCTTGTATTGTGTGTCTTCTGTGTTTTGTTTTTGCATTTGTTTTATTTTATTGCTCCGCGGTCCTGTTTTTCTAACAACTGGCATCAGAG
>JZKD02S0250935.1:320432-340548 GCA_000966675.3 Picea glauca
TAATGTGAGTGAGATGTAGTTGAGGTATTGTTAGGATAGTTGTGTCTATACAGTGAATGCTAGATAAACCTCTGCATTTAAAGGCTTAGATATGTGATGTTATAGAGGGGGATCAATTAAGACAGGGTTATAGGATATTGGCTTGTACTTAAGGTGTTATTAATGTGGTTTGGATGAATTTTATTCTCAAGAGAGGCAATGTAAAAGGATTGTGTTAGCTGCTAATGATGGAAAAAATGGTTGTGTAGCCAAGTTGTTAATTATCTGTGGTTGGAAATGCATTAGTGTATTGGAATTGATGGTTGATTATGGCAGATAGATGCAAGACAAGAACTTGAAGTTATTGATGCTTTAGAGGAGTTTGGCTTTGGAATATATAGGGGTTGGATTCAAAGATTGTTCTTTTATGGGGAAAATGACATTGTGACCTCGCTTTTCACCCTCCAATCTCACCTCCAAACTATGCATTGAAGTGCCTTTATGGGGATTAAGAGGAACAAAACTTGAATCCAGTTGATTTCATCTTACAAAAGAGTTCAAGGGCTTCATCATAATGATAATTTTTTTCATATCCCAATCTAGAATAATCCCAAAAATATATGTGCTTTGGGCAACTCAACAATGATCAAATAGGACTAAATCAACTTTGGGGTGTGTCTTGATCTATGGAGCATGTCATGAGGGTTTTGGCCTTGTTCAAGACAATAATTTCTTGTGAAAAACAACATTTGGTTTTGTGGTGTCGAGTTGTTTGGCCACCTTAGGGATTGTTGGCTCTAATTGGCAGACTCGGGTCCACTTAAGTGTTCAACAAAGGTTGTTGTAGCTTAGTGTTGAAATTTTCAGTGCTAGTTAAGGGAATGTCTCATCGGATAAGGGTCTCAATATTCTATCTCAATATCCATATATATTCCTAGTCTATTCTGTTGATCTACAACTCTTATACACTTAACACATTTACGCACATTCAATTCAACATATTCATCATAACAAAAAAATAAAAAGAATTACCTACATACCAATAATCCATGTAGAACATAAGAGTCACAATGTAAACAAAAGGGGGTCTTTTATTACTCCATTCCAATATAAGAATCTAATACATCACACTGTACACAACTAGACTATGCACTTACCAAATCAAAGGCATGAACTCAAAACTATCTAATGGTCTCCATTTCCTTATGCCACTTAACAAAATAGAGGCCCCTATGATGAAGGCCTATACTTGCACACTGCTAGGAGTAAGATCCTACATATTCGAACGACTGACCATTTTGAATCCATAAATCACTCTAGTTGTTGTAAGTCCAAATAGGCAGGCTCTATACTATATAGTGGGGAAAAACTCTCATAGGGTTGTCTTCTTTGCCAAAATAGATTCATGCATAGTTTCTAAATGGTAATTTTATACCCGTATCTTGTTCAACCGGACCACTTAATCCAAAGGGATTGGCTAGAGCTTGGGTGTCGGCATTCATCTATTTAATGTAGTCTCATAGATCTTCTATGGGTTTCTCTCANATGAAGCTTTGAACTTAAATGAAATGGAGATGCAATCTCCCACTTGGCTTGAGAGTGAAAGGCGATATAGCATGGATGTTGAAGTGACTGAAGCTAAAGTGTGCACTGAAGGTTGCAAATAAGTTATGTCTTTTCGTTGTCATAAATTTAATTTTGAAGAAAATGTTAATGAAGCAGGAAGAAATTTCCATGTATGCTGTCACTAGCTGACACCTATATGACTTACTCCTCCTTTGGGCTTGGAATGACTATTAGGTATTGATATTGATATTGTATTTTTTTTTAAATACCTACACAAAGGTGGCAATTGTGACATCTTTCACTCTCTTCCCGTCGCTATTGCCACATCCAAGACGTCTCTCTTTCCACCTCCAAGATTGTTGCTCCCATAGCAACCACGTCGAAGCTAGTAACTCCTGGCCATCGTTGTTTCCACCTGATGGATGTCGTTCTTGTGACGTTCAAGAGTGTCGCTCCCATAGAAACTAGGTCAAAGATAATACCTCCTCCCGTCGGTCTTGCCACATTCAGAACGTCTCTCTTTCCACCTTCAGAATGTCTCTCTTGCCACGTCTGAAACGTCTCACTTGCCACATTTGCAACGTCTCACTTGCCACGTTTGCAACGTCGGTCTTGCCACATTTGAAACGTCTCTCTTTCCACGTTTGAAACATCGGTCTTGCCACGTTTGAAACGTCTCTCTTGCCACATTTGAAACGTCGGTCTTTCCATGTTTGCAACGTCTCTCTTGCCACGTTTGAAACGTCGCAATATAGATGAAAACTAGGTCGTTGGAAAAACAACATCATGTGAAACGAAGTTTGAGGGGGTCCGAGGTTTGTCGGTCTTCCGACAATAGAAAGTGGCAATTGCGTCGAATGCGTCGTCGGAATTTGACCCAAATGCAGTAGTGATGGAGTATATTACATTCCCTAAAGATTCCATTTCTTTATTTCATCATAAGATCACGGATGTGGATGGAAAACCAGGGATACTTAGAGGCTTTTCTTTGAAGAAGTATTCTTCTGTAGTTGAACTAACACGTACTGTCTTTCATGGCTGCTATCAAGGATATATACTTCATCATCTTCAATGGATCATAGGATGAGCTCCCTCCTAATCCTTGCTTCATGTATGAGTGCATATAATCGGCTCCCTCCGTCTGATAGAGTCCATGCTTCATTCTACATCCTTATTGTCTTCTGCAATATATAATTGGCTCTCTCTATCTAACAGAGTCCACACTTCCATCTTTTTGTCTTCTACAAAAATGTTATAAGTCTTTCTCTGATTTCCTTCTGTCTTTGCTTCTTCTGAATCTCTTCATGATTGATTCGGCGTATTTCATCCTTTCATGTGTATTATCTAATGATATCAATTCTTATCTTGTTGTTCTTCCATAGGTATAGTTCTTCTTGGAATACATTATCTTTCAAGGAATAGATATACAAGATATGTACAGAGACAATACAAATGAGATATGTACAAGAAATAAGAAGAGTATTGTTACCTTTATAAGAATAAGTCTCTTTCATCCTACTTAGTCTTCTTTGTAGGTTCCTTTTCTTCGACCACTGATGCTTTGTGTTTCTCCTTCCTTTTCCTTAGCTCGGGACAATGATTCTTGTAGTGACCATACTTTCGACAGTTGAAGCATTGTATTTATGAAATGTCTTTTGCTTGATTTGGCTTCCTCCTTGAGCCAAACTTCCTTTTGTTCCTGAAGTTCTTGAATCTTGTTGTGAAGGCTTGATCATCATACTTCTTTTGGGGTTTCTCTTTTGCACTGATCCTTGATTCTTCTTGAGCACAGTAAGTCCAAAGTTCTTCAAATGTCAGATACTCTTTTCTTGTGTTCATGCTTGCGTAAAATGCATCCCACGTCTTGGGAAGACCATTGAGTACTATGTTTACCAACTCCTTCTCTGAGATGATCTCTTCAATATCTTTTAGTTGATCTCTTAACTGAGAAATTCTCACAAAGTATGATGTTATGTTGTCATCATCATTCATCTTCATGTCACGGAGCTCATTCTTCAGACTCATTACTTGTCCAATGTTTTTGACTGAGAAGAGGTTTGTTAGGGCATCATACATCTTCTTTGATGAGTCAATATGGGAGATGTAGGGTATCAAGTGATCTTTTATGGATTCCACTATGATAATCATAACATTAATATCATTGTCTTTGAACTTCTCCATAGCTGCAACGTTTTGTGGTTCCTTCTCTTTTCGTTCTTCAAACTCTGGTTTCACGATCTTTCCTTTCATGATATCCAACACTTTATTCTTTGCAAGGATGAGGTCAATCTTTGTCTTCCATGCTCTAAATTTATAGGCTCCATCTAGCTTGTTTTTTGACTTCATAGAATAAGTCATGGTTGCTTTGACCTAGTCAAACCCTAGATTTGACCAAAAAATCAAACTTCATGTCTTGGCTTGCTGAGAGTATCAGGAGATGTGTTAGGCTAGAGTGCACTAATATATATAGATATTAGGTCAATCCATTTACTTAAGGTGCCTCAACAAGAGGATTAGGGTTTCTGCAACTGCTCCTGCTAGTAACCCTAGCGACAGTGTCTTGGAAGTTTCTTTTTCTAGTAACCCTAGCGGTAGTTCCTCAGCGAGATCAATATCCTAGAGGCTATGTTTCCTTCCAGTGTTTATACTGAATGAAGGAGGTGTTGGCCCATAACCTATTAGAATATGAAATATGTGTGCTTGTTTTACCATTGACAATACCCTTGTCACCCAACCATAGGCCGAAGCCACCCTCCCAGCACCTTAACCTTGACAGAGAATCACTTCGGAAGAAAAACCTAGGCTAGATATCCAAACAAGGGGTAGTGCACCTTTCCCCAAGGATAGTGCACCAACAAGAGCTGATCGTATGTTCCAAACCCTAGCCAAAATATAGTCCAAGCATAATTGCTAATTGCAGCAACTACAACGACAGTTGTCCTTCCATATCTTGTGCACCAAGATGGGTATCAAAGACTCTGAACGACATTTGGTTCTGAAATACCATGGGGCTACACATATACATCCAAACTGAAATGGATTTTCTGGACATCTCATCACTCAGTGTTGCTTATCAATATGTTGTTAAAATTGAGCAGAAATTTAAGCACCAGAACAAACGGGCATTCAGGTCTACAAATATGCAACAACCAAAGTATGATAAATACGGCCCTAAAAAATATTCTCCCGAAAACCAGTCCAACCATAGGAAAATAAGAGTCATGGGAAGACAAAGAAGGACACCATTAAATGTTGTGATTTCCACAAAATCCCCTGGTGCAACATCGATGAATGTCGCTCAAAACAATCATTGGTGGTCAAGATCAAAGAAAAGGATTCGAACCTTGATTTTGAGTCTAATTCTAAAAATACTGGTAAAAGACAAATCATTGATGCAGACCCCACTGCTATTGTTGTGACCACAACAATTCAACCAGAAGAACCAACAGATCTTGAAGAGGGGGAGTTCCTTTGTTATTCACAGATATGGGTGAAGAGGACCCCATTGCATTTTATTGTTGATAGTGAAAGCCAGAAGAACCTCATCTCAACAGAGGTTGTCAAGTAGTTGGGATTGTCAACAAAACCACACCCGCAGCCATACAACACCGGGTGGCTTCGCCAAGGACGAGATCTTCGTGTCATCCAGTAGTGTCGATTGGAATACGGCATCCAACCCTTCAAGGATGAGGTATTATTTTATGTTTCCCCACTGGATGTATGTGATGTTCTCTTGGGCCAACCATATATGTGGAAGCGCCATGTTGTTTATGAGTCTCGTCCCTGTAGTGTCATTGTTTCTCTGGGAGGTCATCTCTACAGAATACCAGAGGTAGTTCCGATTACTGTCCCATCTAAAAAGTGTCACAAGTTAGTATCTCATACTACAAAATTTAGCTTCTTCACAATCTGTTCAAAATATGAACAAAAGGATAATGCAACCACTATAGCCTCGGCCCAAGCACCTTCTATCCAACAGAAGCAAGTCGAAAAGATTATAACAAAGTGTAAAGATTCCTTCTGCACAAAATAATCTCATGTATCCAGACTGGTTAAAAGGGTCCAACCCTTCCAGCCACATGCTTGTGATATCCTTCCACAAACTGAGCAACACAACGTCTCCAGCAAGGCAAGCAACTCACCAAGATCCAGATTCAACAAACATTTTTTTCTCTCCCCCGAGAACTCAACGCAATTTATACCATTGATTAATAAGGATGGAGGATTGATCCATGTGGATATCAGTGTCCACCCACCTTTTTCAACTGGCTCAAAACAATTTTCTAGCAATTTTGGCAATTTACTATTTTTAGCAGTTTTAACTTTCGAGGCCATTTTGAGGGCCTAAGTGAAGTTTTTTAGGGATCGATCTTCTTAATGATAGACACAATCATTATTGAGCCCCTAAAATGAATCTCCTCTATGATACATTTCCAATGGGCTATCATACACCTAAAACAGAGATCGTATGCAAAAGTTACGACCCCGAGAAATTGATGTACTAACTTACCCAAACGGGGCCCACATGAATTTTGGCGCTTCATCTCCTAGGGTTAGGTTTTTGGGTGTCTAGGGTTTTTGACATTCCTATTTATTGTAAAAAGGATTTTAGAGCCTCATTGTAATCATCTTCTTGTGAATGTGAGTATCCGTCACATCTCTTCTCAGAGATAAGCTGCCACCATTCTAGCGAGTCTTTCACTCTGTATTTTTACAATCTATGTACATTTCTTTCATTAATAGAAATCATGTATTACTGTATATTTGTGTTTATGGTTGCATATCTGATACATTTATGTTATATTATTGAATATTTGTGATATCTCTGTGCATTTTTTTATTATATCTCCGCTCTCATTTCGTGCCGAAAATAATACAGATCACCATATGTCCAAATTACATTCTCGTCTTTCTATGCAGTAGGAGGGGAGGAATAATACCAATATGCTCTCGACCAATGGAAGTTTTCATCTTCGCAGCTAAATATATTCAAAGTGTCACCACATAATGTTGTCGAGATGATGTTTCCATTAAGTTGACAAAACTATTTCTTCAGTTGGATAATGATCTCAAATAAAACTTTTCGGAAGGATAATGATATTTTAATCCCTTGGAAAATGAAGATTAAAAGAGATTTTAATGAAGTGTTCCTCGATCCTTTCTCCATTAATGACAATCGTTTTAGGGACTGCGCAAAAATTGTTAGCATTTAACCAATACTTAATGTGTATTGGGAAAAACAAAAAAATGGTGGGGACGGGTGTGAGAGAGTTTCAATATAAGATTTTTGTGAACCCACTAACCCAGGAACCGACCAACCCATGGTTGTACAGATGATAAAAAACATACTAAGTGTAGAGGAACGGTCGGTCAGATGCGTGTGAATGAAGAATGAAATACTTTGGAGCCCGACACCCGTGACGAGGCTAAATTTTAAGTGATGGTCAAAATGTAGATCACATAACTTGAAGTGCAAAGTGAGGGTCGCAGAAAAAGGAGAGTGAATGTTTGAACCCGTGAATCTTGGAAATTGAAGAAAAATTCTATGTGTTGAAATAGACTTATGAAATGAGTAAGTGGATGGAAATGAAAGCCCGCCAATCTGGGAACTCGTGAACTGAAATATGGCTAAGTATGGTAACCCAGAAAGGGAAAAAAGGAAATGGGAATAAGGGAAGGTTTGGAAGGGGAAAAAGAAATAGAGTAAAGAAGTGGGGAAAATAAAATGTGGAAGGGAAGAATGGAAGCATGAAAATTTCTCAACAACAAAATTTGCACATATAGAGGTTTCCATTTATCATCCAATGTACACATTTATTTCTCTCAAAAAAATACAATTTTGCTATTTTTTGGGAAGGGTTTATGGGTTCCTCTGGTTCTGAGCCTCTTATTTCATGTGGATAATTAATATAAGCACCTGATTGGAGTATTAAAATGACCCAAGGGGTTGAAGAAGTAGAGTTTAGACTTATCAAGGTTGAGGGACATTCCTGATGCATTCGTAAAGTCAGTCAGAATGGATTTGAGTTTGGTGGCTTCTCGAGCTATAGGGGTGTTCAAGAGGAGAGTGTCATCAACAAACTGGCTGTGCAAGGGGTCTATTTGTAAGTTGTGTAGGGGGAGGCCTTTGAGGGTACCTTCCAGGACTGAGGCTTTGAGGTAGTGTCCCAGGCCTTCCGCCACTAAAACAAAGAGGAAGGGAGAGAGCGAGTCTCCCTGACAGATTCCTATGTAAGGGGAAAAGGGATTTGAGGGAACTCCATTGACCAGTATGGAGAAAAAGGATGAAGAGGTAAGCTTCAGGATCCAATTCACCCAGTGTTTATCAAAACCAAAGGATTCTAACATGGATTGCATGTACTGCCAACTGATTCTGTCAAAGGATTTTGAAAGGTCAAGTTTGATAAGCATACTTGAGAACTTAGTTGTCTTCAGCGAGTGGATGAACTCATGAGAAAGGATGATGTTATCCATGATTTTCCCGCCTTCCATGTAGCCTACTTGTTCCTTGGAGATTACAAAGGGTAGGATTGGCTTGAGACAAGTGGATATAACCTTGGTGATGATTTTTTAGATGAAACTGCATAGAGAAATCGATCTGTAATGTTTGGGGTGAGTGGCATGCTCCTATTTCGGGATGAGGGTGAGGAAGGTGGCATTGACGGCTGATAGGACTTGTCCTGAGGTTCTATATTTCTCCACTACCTGCCAAAACTCTTCCCTGATCATGTCCCAGTAGTGATGAAAGAAGTCCGTGGTGAAGCCATCTGAGCCTGGCGCTTTTCCCGGGGGAATTTCTTTGACTACATGGTCCACCTCTTCTTGAGTGATGGGCCTCATTAAGGCTTCATTATGTTCCCGATTCTTCAAGGAGGGTATGTGCCTAGTTATTTTCTCAATTGTTACCTCCCTGTCATCATCGGTTTCTGTTAGAAGGTCTTTGTAGTAGTTGGTGAGATCCTGAGCAATTTGTTTATGTTCTTGTATGGGATTACCTTGAGCATCCTCTAACTGAATTATCATGTTTATGTATCTTCTATGCACCATGGCTCTGTGGAAGAACTTGGTGTTCCTCTCGCCTTTTTTGATCCATTGCACCCTATATTTATGACGCTATGGGATTTCTTCCTGCTTTTTTCGTTCTTCTTTATGACGTTATGGGATTTCTTCTTACTTTTTTCATTCTTCTAACTCCGCTTGAAGCTCCTCCTCTTCCTTCATTAGTTCTGTGATCTTGATTCCTGCAATGAAGGTCTTTTGTAGAGTTTCCAATCTGTTCTCGATTTCTTGCATTCATTGACAAATATTCCCAAAGGTGGTTTTATTCCATAGATTCACATGTTGCATGAAATTTTTGAGGCACTGCTGAAATTTGTACATGCAGGTCCCATGTTCTATTTCTGCCTGGTTCCACCATGACTTTGCTAGCTAGTGAAAGTCAGGGTGGGAGAGCCAAAATTTCTCAAATCTGAATGGTTTGAGTTTTGGCATTGCTTCTGCATCCAGGTTGAGTGAGATAGGCCA
Source organism: Picea glauca (assembly GCA_000966675.3). Classification (NCBI taxonomy): domain Eukaryota; kingdom Viridiplantae; phylum Streptophyta; class Pinopsida; order Pinales; family Pinaceae; genus Picea; species Picea glauca. The sequence goes on from JZKD02S0250935.1 coordinate 329,502, forward strand.
GTGATCTAAGCCTACAAGTGGAAGAATGTTGGCCTCTATGGTAGGGTCCTCCACCAGCAGGGCTTTCATGACGAGGAGAAAGTCTAGTTAGCAAGCAACCTGTTGATGTCCAGATCTTCGATTGGACTAGATGAAGATTCCATTTTGGGCTTCTATGTCTACTAGATTTAACTGATCAATGAGGGTTCTAAACTTACCGTTGTATTTCTCTAGTTGTTTAGTTATGCCGATTTTCTCCTCCAGAGTGAGTATCATATTGAAGTCACCTCCCAGCACCCAGTTGGGTGTGTTCAGAATTGGTTTGATGGAATTTATTTGCTTCAAGAAGCTCTCTTTTTCTATGGGCCTTGGATTCCATATACATTTTTGATAGCCCCTTCCTTGGTCGATCCTATGGCTGTGAAGTATGTTGTTATCATACCTACAGTAGAGAAGGGTCGGTCCATTGTGACAATCATGGGGTTCCATAAAATTGCTAAGTCGCCTGATGTGCCAAAGGAGTCGGTGTGGATGGACTCACACCCTTTCCATTACCGGTGAAAGATAGTTTCAGCCTCTACTCCAGCACACTTTGTCTCCTGTAGTAGGAGAACATCTAGATTTGCTGCACGTATACAGTCTCAAAGAGTCCTCTGGTTGGATCTTTCGTTGAGTCCTTTGATGTTCCAAGTTATGACCTTCATCATGATGATTGAGGAGGTGGGTGGAGGTAACCCTCCGAGAGCTTATGGACCTGGCCTGAGTTGAGCATGAAGTTCCCTACCTCTTTGATGTGCTGGTGGGTGGATTTGCATCCCCATATTTTACCTTCCCGTGGAGCACGCTTTGAGTCTGTGCTTGGATCTGTGGCTATGCCCAGTCATGCTATGGATCTGGCTGTGGAATCTAAAATGAATTTATGAAATTTTTGTGAGTTGTTCTACAAGGATGGTTTGCATATCCTTTTGATTAAAGGCTTTCTCTAGCTTTTCTAGATCTATATCCGCCAATTCTTGTTCGTCTAGCTGCATCAAGGTTTACCCGTTTTCCCCTATTTTGTCTCCTTGGTGATCTTATTTACTTTGGGTAGCTAAGTGCATGGCCTGGCCTTTTCCTTTTTGTTGGCTCTTCTCTTTATGAGGATCTTGGATCTCTTCCTCTTCCAACAGCTGATTCAATTTATCATAGGAGTTATTAGTGATGATATTTGGAGCATTGTTTGGATTCTGCTTCCTTGGTGGGTTTCTTTTCCGGCCTATGACTTTGGTGAAGTCATCTTTCTGCTTGTTCTCTTCGGCTTTGGGGGCTTGGTCATTTAGGGGGCAGTCTAGAAAGAGGTGGCCATGCTCATGAAATTTTATGCAGTGAAAGGGGATGTGTTCATAGTTGATGGTCTTGTTCCAATCCTCATCCTGATATTCTAGGGTTACTGAACTTGGTAGTTCTTTTGAGATGTCCATGTATACACAGATCTTGGCATAGGAGGTGTATTTTCTTTGTTTTGTGGCTTCTGATGATTTCACATATCATCCCACAATATTTCCTATTCCCATAAGTATCTCTTCCAGCCAGAACTCTTGTGGCAAGGAATAGAGCATGATCTAGACAGGGGCCATTGTAAGGTCTTCCTTTTCTGGACTGAATCCGTCTATCCAGAATCCCAGGAATATCCCTGCCGAGTTGTAGAAGTATGACCCATTTTCAAAGATCTTATCCTTGTCTTCTAGGTTGTAAAGGATGATCGTGAAGAACCCTTTGGAGATCAACTAAACCTTGTAGTCTCCCTTAAGGTTCCACCAATCTTTAATCTTTAGATCAGTGAGTATAAATCAAACAGGTATAAATCAATTTAGATCAATGAGTATAAATCAAGCTATTATAAATCAATTTAGACCATACTTCGTTATATGAAATAACCATATTAAACTTCTATTTACTCATTCCCACTAGCATATATGATTCTGTAAACTTATACATTGCACGTCTTTATGAAGTTTACTTAACACCTTTAGTCACTGGATTATTTAATTTTATATATGTGCATCAGTAATCAGAAGTTTAATTTAGCTCAACTCTTGTTCGTTCCTCTCGAGTCTTACAACAAAGATCAGGTTTTGCACTATAGTCTCTTATGAATGTGTTTTTGAGATTTATCCCAGGATTTTTTGTCTGAATATTAATCTTCAATTTTTTGAGTCTCAACATTACCATATAATCTTAATTATAAATGCTATTTTTAATTCAAACTGTTTTAACAAATAATACTTCACAATTAGACTTAATAAAGATCAAAGGCTTGTGAAAATGAAGCTTTAAAGAACACCAGCCCAATATTCATAGTATGAAACTAATTTGACAAGAAATGATCCAGAATTAGAGTAACAGAGATCAACGATTTAGGAGAAAGGAGGTGTAAACAACATCATCATGATATTTATTAATAAAAAAATTTCCAAGCTAAGCTGCCCTTAGGTCAGTGCTAGAGACTGGGCTGAACCTAGATATCATTGAGATAGTTTTATTTCCCCAGAAATGGCTCCCATCCTCAACCCCTCTCCATGAAATTTGAACCATAAAATTTGAACCAGTAACAGTAACATAACAATAACATGATGAAAACTAAACCCCACACAAACCAACTAATTTACACCTCATGAACAATATTTATTAATATTATTACTACAACTCATATTATTACTACAAATCAACTCCGTAGAGTAGATCTTACAATATAAACACGTCTATTAATTGAACTGCAATGTGGGATATTAAGAGAGGTTTTGTGAAGTTTTCATTCTATATTGCAGTGGCAGGGTGGCTACGAAATGATCCCAATTTTTTGGAGCCAAAACCACTCGCCCTTAGAAGGTATGGGTGATACGCCATAGCAACTACAACTCCAATCAGTGGACCAACACAGAATATCCACTGCCATACATTAAATCCATTAAGCGATAAGTCACCATCAAATTTCATTTCTATCAATATAAATCTCCTCTTTGATGCCATTTAGATCAGTAAAATGCAATGATTTGAGACAGGGAATTATAGATATTATTCTTACGAGGTCGTCACGTGATTTTTTCTGGCCATATATCACAGCGGTCCCAAAGCGCCTAACAGGTTTGATGCATGTGCCTGTGATGGAATTGGTTGCCAAATAGACCTAGAATATCGCAAACCCAATTGGAAGCGGAGCCAAAACCTGCATAAACCACTTATCACATTAATAATTTCCATCCATGAATGAATATTTAACACCAATGTTCATATATATAGATATATCTTGAAGGGTGGAGTATGATTTGTATTATGTACAGGGATGTGCGAGTTGCAAGATTTCTGCTTGGGGTCTGTTGCATAGAAGACAGTGTAAACCAAGATGAACATGCCAATGATCTATGTAAGAAGGGCAGTTCCCTTGGAATAACCGAGAGATACAAAGTTCGATCCTCCTCTATTGGAGGCATAAAAGCTCCCATGAATTCCCTTCACAAGGGAAGTTCCACATACTGCACCCAGGCATTGAGCTACAACGTACAATACGATGCGGGGAAGAGAGACCTTTTGGGAAAGAAACAATGCAAATGTGACTGTCGGGTTGACATGCCCCCTGCACACATGCATGGATGATTAACATGATTCATCTGAAATGAAATCAAAGAATATGTATGTCTCAATGTTACATAATCAATGGGGAGCATCACAATCCAATATAACCCTTCAGGAATGCCACAATATGACATAACCCTTGATGGATATTGAAATATGACACAATCATTGATGAACGTAGCAAGTTAACATAAGTCAACCAAAATGAACATCACAAAGCAACATTACCATAGTAAACCATGGTAAAAAATAATCAACATGGTCAACCATAGTCAGTGTAAGTCAATCACAATGAACCACTGTTATAGCATTAGTTTCCACCTCATATGCATTGATTCCCTATTGGCTTGATTCATATAGCCTTTCCCTACTTGCAGACTCATTCCTCCTTCCCTTCTCATAATTCACTAAAACTCCCCATTTTTTGAAATGTATGTTCCTTATCAGATATGCAACACACACCCACATATGAAGGTTTCCTTTTATCAACCAATGTACACATTTATTTGGCTCAAAAAATTATAATTTTGCTAATTTTTGGGTAGGTTTTATGGGTTCCTATGGTTCCCTATGCCCTATTTCCCATGGATAATTAATATAACCACCTGATTGGAGTATAAAAAGGAGCCAAGGGGTAGAGGAGAGATCATCATGCCATTTTTCATTATTATGCTGGCCATATATTTCGTTGTTTGCAAGCCCCTTATTCCGTGCCTGTGATTTATCCCCTCAGATATGGAAACCCCTATTTCCAAAAGTCATTACTCCTCTTATCTTTTCAAGAAGAGTTCATTCCTCTTTCTTGGACCTGTTTAATCATAATAATTAGAGGTAGTGTTGATCATCATTGGCTCACGTGGAGGTACCTGGAGTCTGGTTCCTGAGCAATGATGCAGCGGTTATAGGTGGTAACTACCCTTTATTATATTGTTTATTGATAAAAGAACTCTCTTTCCCATCCCATTTCATGTTTTATTTTATGATTATTTCAATTTGGCTAATTTATTAGCTAAAACACTAATGCATTTGTTTTTTCAATTATCTTATGTGAGAATTAGTTATCATATAACTACACCTTTGTAGTTGTCTTCCTCATTGTTTATAGGTGTTTGAAGGAATTGTTGGAGAGGAAAGCTAGAGTGAAAGGTTTCAAGCGAGGGATCATCATCGAATATTTGGAACCAAATATGTCTCCCACTTTTTGACTAAAATTTAGTTATTTAGTTATAATATTACTTCATTGTTTTTGTGGGCTTGAGTGTAGCATTTTGGTCCATGCTCTGTTGTGGTTTTAACCCAAAACCATAGGAGAAATTTCTTTGTCGACAACCATGACTAACAAAAGATAACCATGGTTAAAAAATTTCAATGATGATAAATATAATAATATGAAATAACCATAGTGGAATGTTACAATATAACCTAACCCTTGAGAAACATCAAATTATGACATAACCATTCATGAACATAGCAATTTGACATAAGTCAACCAAGATTAATGGCATAGTGCTACCTAACCATTGAGGAACATCATAATTCAATATATCCTTTCATGAACATCACAATGCGACATAACCCTTAAAAAATATAGCAATGAGACATAATTCAACCATCAAAAAACATAACAATGTGACCTAACCCTTCAAAAACACATCAATTCCACATAATTCAAACATCACAATGTGACATTACTATAATAAACCTTGAAAAATGTAGCAATTCAACATAACTCAACCATGATGAACATCGCAATGTGACATTACCATTAAGTAACTTCACAAATGTGATAAAACCCTTGATGAATGTCACAATGTGAAAAATTCATTCTAGAACATCACAATTAAGCATAACCCTTGAGAAAATGTCATAATGTCACATAACCCTTGATGGACATCTCAATGCAGCATAACCATTGAGAAACATGGTAATTCAAGATAAGTCAACCATGATGAACATTACAATGTGACATTACCATCGCAAACCATGGTTAAACATAATAAACATGGTCAACCATAATCAACCATGGCCGACCTGGCCATCCATAACCCGACTATAGATTCGGGTCATCAAAGGGCCCAACTACAAAGACAATGGTTGAATTTGTGGCCAGGTCCTTTAATGACCTCAATCTATAATCAGACATTAATATTAGGTGGCTAACCATGTCTAACTATGGTCATCAAAAGTGAATCATAGTCAACCTCACTCAACCATGGTCAACCATAGTCAAACAAAATAAACTGCGTTCAACCATAGCAAACCAAAATCAACCATAGTGAACCATGGCCAAACAAAGTCATCCATGAAAAACCAAAGTCGACAATATTTAAACTTGGTGAACCATATTCATCCATAGTAAACAATGGTCAACCATAGACAACCATGGAAAACCAAATATAACCATAGTAAAACATGGTTAACCATAATCATCCATAGTCAACCATAGTCACCATAGTTAACCATAGTCAACATGGTCAACCATAGTCAAACATGGTCAATCCCAATCATCCTTTGTCAACTAAAGCCAACCATAGTGAAACGTTTTCAACCATATTCAACTAAGTCAACCATATTCAAACATATTCCACCATAATCAACCATAGTCAAATGTATTTAATTAAAGTCTACCATAGTCAAACATGGTGAATAAAAGTTAAACATGGTCAACCATAACAAGGCATGGTTGACCATAGTGTGCCATGGTTAGCCATAGTCCCATGGTCCATTGTGGTCAATCATTGACAAACATGGTTACTGATAGCCAAACATGGTTAACTATGGAAAACCGTGGTCAAATTTGACCAATTTGTAGACAACCAATGTCAACCATATGAAAACATTATACATATTTAACCATAGTCAAATATTATTAACCATAGTTAAACATGATTAAGCATGGTCAACTAAGGTCAACCAAAGTAAACCATGGTTAAATGTAGACACCCTTGGTTGAACATGGTGAACCATAGTCAAACATGGTCATCCATGGTGAACTAAATGTCTAGTATAATAAACTATCATCAACCATGGTCAACATTGTCACACATAGTCAACCATTGTTAACTATAGTAAACCATAGTCAAAGTTGGTCAACCATGGTCAACCATACTAAAATATCATAGATATTTCAATTATAATTATATTGATATTTTAATTCTCAAGTCTATGATTCCTCCCACTCATGTAAAACACATGAATTAACACAACCACACAATTAATTTTTTTTGATAGATCCAAATTGATACCATTTTTAACTAATGATGTCAATCATCAACCAGTTTTAATTATGTGGTTATGATAATCATATCTACAATGATCACAATAACGACCATACACTTAAACGGATCAATGTATCAAGTAGAAAAACAATCTTACTTTTAAATCAAGATAAGAACAAAAATATAGTCGTAAAAGGCATTTTATTTTTAAAAGGGACTACATCCCTAAAAATATTTTTTGTGAGATTTGTTGATATTTTTAGGTTGTTTTAGAAAGTTGCGCACTAGCGGTATCCTTGATGTAGTTTATGGTTACTCAGAGTTTTATTTATTGGTCTTCTTATATCTGTTGTTTTCCAATTCTAACACTTGACCTTATACTACTTGAAGCAAACGCGGGCCTCAGCTGCTCCACTAACATATGCCATTTTTCTACAAATTTGTAATTTAAATTAAAAAAGAAAATAGTTTACGAGAATATATGACATGAAGGATCCTTTTGGTAGTAGCAAAATTGTATGATACTCTAAGGAAAACAAAGTTGTATGATATGGGAGCTCAAAATTATAAACCTGGCATATGCTTGATACCGAAGGTTTGAAGAGCCACACTGATATGGCTTCCCAACTAATAGAAAGCTCCTTGTTTTTTCATTTTAGCTTTTATTGCAAATCAAACGTCGCCCATACTATCATCATTTGGAACTTTGCCTCTATGCTTTCCTTTTAGCTTTGACGAGGCCTAAAGATGGGACCTCGAATAATTGTTTATATTCTACATCCTCAATGTTGATTGTTATTTGCAAGATCCTTTGCAGAATAATGGTAATAACTTGATTGAAATAGTAAAGGTTAATTACCTATAGACAGTGATGTGAATGACGCCTATGTTGTATGATGTAGCTTGTAGATGAGTGAAAATAAAGAGACATGGAAACTCAATGTAACAATGGTCATTTCCACTTGAAAATGGATACACTAGCCTGTATTTCTATGGATGATAATAGATTAAAAAACCTAGAAAAATTGAAAAATGCACAAATCAAAACAAAGAAAATATGTACACAATGAGAAATTCAACCACTGAGAGTTTCCATTGCTGTTATGATTGTGTTCGTTGTTGGGGAATTCCTCTGCATTTCGAGGGACCCAACTAAGTTTCTTGGGATTTTCTACTGTGTTTTCCTTTTCCATTGTCAATGATCAATTGATGGTCGATGAATCTGGGTAGCCATGCTTCAACATTAGAAGGGTTGATTTTTTTTTTTGGATGGATTGTTTTTTTCTTTACATAACGTTGAGTTATTAAATATACTATGTGATCCTAATTATAAATGTTAAGTTGTTATGTGCATGGAAGATGCTAGTAAATAATTATCTTTTAACTATTTAAAATATAGAGAATAAGGGATTTCATTTGGGGGTTCTATGGTCAGGAGGTTCTGCGGCCAGGGGAAACCCTAGCCACTGCCTTCGTTATGCCCAAGATTTGGTTGGTTTGTCTGGGTTGTTGATGGGAGGTTGATCCTTGGTGGTGTGGCTTGGCCTCACATGGCCTTTCTCTTCTTATTAGGTTTTATTTTCTCTTCTTCTTCTTTGGCGATTGCGGTCTAGTGTGGATCTTTCTCGGTGGCTCTTTTCTTGGATGATTTGTTGGTTTCACATTTATCTATCTAATTTGATGTTTGATGGTGGGGTTTTGGGGGGGACGGCTAGGGTAGTCCCTAGTGTCTCGTTCCCTCTCCCTTTGACTTGGTTTGGGTCTTTAGGTTGTTTGGGTCATCATTGCTATTGTTGTTGTTTTATTTTCTTTTTGGGAGACCCTATCCTCTGTATCCTTTGACTCGTCCTTTTGTTTGACTCCTTTCGGTGCCGGTTTGTTCAGGGTTTGATGCATACTCAGAGCCTTGTCTTTCTGCTGCCAAAGTGTTGGTGTCGTGTTCAGTTTTTTCGTGCTGGATTTTGGGGTTTTGTTCCTCACTTGTCTCGGTGAGGATGTATGCTACTTTGACCTAGTCCATCCGGCTTCTAGGGCTTCTTCAGGGGTTTTGTTCGTTTCCTTCTCTTAGTAAGGTTTTGGGTTTGCTTCTTGGGATTGCAATTGTGGTTTTATGATGGGTCTCTTTTTCTCCCTCTATTTTCTCTACAGGGATTGCTCTGCTTTCCCTCACTCTAATGCTTGTTTTATTACATCGATAGGCGTCCCCCCTTATTGGAATCGATGGATTAATAAACCTTTTAATTACATAATCTTATTTGATGCCAGTAATTGTAGATGCTAGCATATTCTTCGTATTACACTCAAATCAATGAACGTGATTGCTAGCATTAATTCCCTTGCATTCATGAATTTGTTAGTTTATAAGGTTTACTTTTTCACTTTTATATAAGTTGATTAACAAATTAGTACGCTCAATTATCAATTGCCATGGAGAATAATTTAGCAAATCCAAAAAAAATTACTTCATTTTTAACATTTATCTCTTCATTTAACATTTACTTCTTTAATTTTAACATTTACCTCTAGTATGTGGCCTTTCACCTCTTCATTTCAACCATGATTTGTCATCTCTCCCATACAACTATGGATTACATCTTTTATTTACCTTTTCACACATCCATTTATGTGGTTTTTCCTTGCTTTAGCTATTCATTTTTTCCATGTTTGGCCACCTCTGCCATATATTTATACCCTATTACTCAATGTCTCATTGTTTATCTGAATTCGAATTATATTATTTTTTATCATTGTAAAAATTTACAAGTGGAAATCTACATTCAAGTAAATATTGGATTCAAACTAATTTTTCTTTGGAATCATTTCGCAAACCATGTAAATTTCCACTTGTAATTTGTTTTGAACGAAATTTTGATTGAAACCTTAAAAATTTATGTCATTTCTAGGTGTTGTTTTCATGGTGTAGAGTAGTTGACATTGTTCTCATGGTGTAGAGTAGTCGGTGAGGGAGTGCTCTATTAAGGTACTCAGTAAGTGAAGTTACTGGTTTGAAACCTCTGGGGATACCTCAAATCCAACCATGTTAAGGGATGGTGCGATCTAGGGTGATTTTGACGGCTTAGATGCCCCTGGGTGGGTCGTTGCATCTCAACCAAAATGATGTAGCTCAACCCCTTATAACTACTATGTGATTTTGGAAAACAAGTAATTTTAGAAAAACCACTGTTTATTAGAAAAACAACTAAATTTAGAAACATTATTTGTGAACTGACTTTTCTAATTAAGCTCATAAACTAAGAAATAACTGATAATTAACAAAATTAAAAATTCCATTAAAAACACTAAAACCCAAATTTGAGACCTTATATAAAAGAATTTGGCACCAAAAAAATATTGAAATCATGTCCAATTGAATAAATCCAATCTACAGGAAAAGAATATTTAGCTAACAAAAAAGTTATATCCATTATATAAAACAAACAATTGAATGAGAGACACCCATGGAAAAAATATTTCGCTAACAAAAAAGTTGTATCCATTATATAAAACAAACCCTTGAATGAGAGACCCTGCTACATGATATTGTAAAATTAATAATGTATAATTTTCTCTCATTTTTGAAGATTATATTCATTGTAAGACCTGTTTGTTTGAATGAGTTTCACATAGAAAAAGAAAAAGAAAGGAAACTTTCATGGTTCATGTAGTGTGAAAAATAAAATTTTCATGATTTATGATTTATGTTCTTGGAAGTAGTCAAAATTTCATTAACATGGTTAAATATTTTGGACTTAGTAATTTGGATTCTTAACTTACTTAAAAATGTTGAAAGTATTTAAATGTTGAAAAAAATTTGGATTTAGATTTCAGTGAAAATACCACCAACTCAATATTCAACACCACATATATCTACCTATCAGACAGAAGACAACTCATAAACAATACAGATAATTAGACCACATATATCTACCTACCAGACAGCATACAACTCATAATTTTTTTTCCAGATAATTAGTTGCTTATTACAAATATCTACGTACCAGAGATGTCATAAATAAGATAAGTTGGATCTTGTTACGAATTACAAGTAAAAGCAACTTCCGAACGATTAAGTTCTGTAGGGTTTAAAAGGAGACTTGGTTGGTAAGAAAAGAGAAGGCTATATAAGCTTCTGTATTTGTCATTAGGCATTGACCTGTTATAAAAGTTAATTCTATTATACAAAGGCCAATTAATTCATATATTGCGGATGTAATAGTATTCTATTATACAAAGGCCAA
>JZKD02S0250936.1:0-11164 GCA_000966675.3 Picea glauca
CTCAAAATGGCCCCGGAAGTTAAAACTGCTAAAAATAGTAAATTACCAAAATTGCCAGAAACATGTTTTGGTCCAGTTGGAGAAGGTGGGTGGCCACCGATATCCACCTGGATCACTCCATATCCACAGAACAAGTACCATACACAACTGCAACAACTGTAGCTACACTACTCTCTCAAAATTGCGCCATACTTAGCAAGAATATCACCAAGAGTATCACCAAGAATATCACCAAGAGAATCACCAAGAACATAACTTGATAGCACTAGAGATATACCAAGACCAAGAGATGACCATATTCCCTTATTCGTCCTTGCAACTGCAGTTGCAACTGAAAATGCATCTCTCCACAAGACTTGCACTTTGACTGGGTGTACAAATGAGCTAAACTGTCCTTTATTTATATTAATCTATCCAATGAATTTTTTGGATAGGCCAACCTGACTTTCTAGTAATTATATTTTAGTATTATCTTTTTCCTATGGATCCGACTTGTCTTTCTGGAAGACAATATTCTATATTATTTATTCTTCTAGGCCGACTTGTCTTCTAGGGTTTTCACACATCTTTTTTGCTTCCAAAATATTCCATTCTAGCCAAAGGTTACACGTGGAGGTTAATACCTCTGACAACTACTGTAACATCAACAATGTGGTCTCAAAATTTGTGATTGTCTAGGGATTCACAATTTAACATCCCCCCCCGCCCCTCAATCACAAGTATAAATAATTGTACCAATAATAAAACAATAATTGGTACCATCTTCAATCTAAAACTGCTAAACTGAGCTTTGATGAAGATATGCCTATAAAATTTCCAATATCTGAATAGTTCATCTGGAAGTGAACAACTACCATGTCTGGACATTCCCATTCTTTTGATTTGAGGAGACAAATTGCTATGTTGCAATTCCCAAATGTTGATTGATTGTGATAGGAATTTGAATCTTGAAGCCTAACTATCATCATTGATATCTGATATTAGCATAACATGACAAGAATTTAAAGAAAAGGCCTTAAGCCATTCTATTGCTCTTTATATTGATATGATGATATGGATTTATAGTACATAGATTGGACCACTTCTAGATATAGATATAGATCTCACTGAAAAATCATCAGTGGATAATGACAGCACCTCATCAAAAGATAAGGTTTACAACTCATATCATGTGGTCTCATAATTTCTGTGATTTTCTAAGGAGTCATGGGTCTAACTGATCCAGGTGGATATTGGTGGCCACCCACCTATTCCAACTGACTCCTATTATCAGTTTTTAGTTCAACACGTTCCTCTATAATTCTTTGTAATTGTGGGTTCTACACTTCTAGGGTTGTCTAAATCCCTACACATCTTTGAGGTGGAGAGTGGTGGCTGTCCACCTAATCCAATTGGATTATTTTGGAAGTTTTCATGTTAGCACATCTTCTGTACTTCCAAGGCCATTTTGGGGACCTAAACAATGTCTTTTTGGCGTGCCACAGTCAAACTGTAGATGAAGTTAGAGTTTGATGACATAATGCATATTTCTCAAAAATACCTTTCCAACAGGCTATCACGTGCCTAAAATGGGGCCCACGTGACTTTTGGCATTTCATCTCCTATGGTTAGGTTTTTGGATGTCTATGTTTTTGGCATTCATGTTTATCATAAAAAGGATTTCAGAGCCTCATTGTAATGATCTTCTTGCAAATGAGTGTAGATGTCACATCTCTTCTCAGAGATAAAGCTGACACCATTCTAGCGAGTCTTGCACTATGTATTTTTTAGAGTCTCTTTACAATTCTTTCATTAATAGAAATCAAGTATTGTTGTATTTCTTTGTTTCTAGAAAATTTCATGAGTATTTCATTGTACTTTCTCTGCTTTCATTTCGTTCTGAAAATAATCTGGATCAGTGGTATCAGAGCTAGCTGCTCTTGATCGTTTTTCAGCGTACGTCCCTGACGAGGTCCAAGTATAGCCAATTGGGTCTCAAGCTTGTCTCTCTTGAGGAAAATCTCTCTCGCATGCCCAAGAAACCCTCGATGGCGGAAAAAAAGAAAAATGGCGGAGAAAAATATTCTATTAGCCTGTTTCTTGAGCAATCGCTCGCGCGATAAAGGGATGAAATGATGGAGAATTTTGCACACATCCTTCAATGCCTACCGATAGCAACATGCACATATTCATCAAGAAACCATTTTGGAGGAACCTCTCCCTTCAAGGTACAAGTTAATTTTGATATTCCCATATTTGAAGGTCAGATAGATGTGGATGCCCTAGAAAAATGGTTAAATCTATTAGAAGATTATTTCTCTATTCAAAAATTTTCCGACAGGCGAAATATCACCTTCACACTCCTCAAGGCTCTCCCCTATGTCAAACATTGGTGGGAAGCTTACTGGGAGAAAAGTTTCACAGAGGAATCTGGAATATATGGGGCTGATCCCACTTGGTATTTTTTTGTGGATGCGGTCAATGACCAGTACTATCTTGTTGATAACTATGAAGACTAGTAGATGAGATGGACCACACTGCGGCAAGAGAATAACCAAACAGTGCCGGAGTTCACAAATAATTTCATACCTTATGCACCAAGCTAGGTATCAAAGGCTCTGAGTGACATCTGGTTCTGAAATACCGTGGGGTTCTACATAGGTACATACAAACCGAAATGGATTTCCTAAACATCTCATCATTGGAAGCTACCTATTGATATGTTGTCAATATCGAGAAAAAATTTGGGCACCAAAACAAATGGGAATTCGGGTCTGCAAATATGCAACAACCAAATCATGGTAAATATGACCCTAACCAACAACATCAGGACAACCAGTCCAAGACACGGGACAAGAAAGGTAAAGGAAATATGAACAATGACACTAGAAAGTGGTGTGAATTCCACAACATCCCCTGACACAACACCAATGAATGTCGCTTGAAACAATCATTGGTGGTTGAGGTCAAAGACATGGAGCCGAACCCTGATTCAGAATCCGATCCATAAAATATTGAGACTAGACATATCATTGATGCATACCCCATTGCTACTGTCGTGACCACAACAATTCAACCATCAACCATGTGATCAATTATGTTTTGTTTTTAATCAATGTCCACTCAAGTGTTTTAACTCTATTTTGCAATTCCTTGATTTCCTAAGAGGTGTTTTGTAAATGCTTTCCTCCTTTTCCCATTTATTATTATTATCTCCTTCACTTGTCAAGCTTGCTTGTACTCACTCACTTGCACTTGTTCTCTTGCACTTGTTTATTTGAAAAACACACTCACTTGAATTTTATGTCACCTTTGGGTGTCATGTACTACTGATCATGCACCTCTACTTGTCATTACAATGTATTGACTCACTTGACTTCCTTATTCAAATTTCATGCATGTCTTGATGATGAAATTCACAATCGACTTTTACTTGAAAAGGCTTGACACTTTTCCCTTTGTACAATTCAATGTGCAAATTCAATGATTTATCCTTCAAATTTTACAATGTAATGAGAAATTTAACAATTTAAAAGACTAGAGGAACAAATCATAATTTTCTCTCTCATTATATGCTTTAATTCCTATTTGCAATCATCATTATCCTTCATGAACGCATCAGCATTGTGTGTTTGATTTTGTTTTCTGATATTAAATATGTGTCACACTAGAAAACATAAGCATCAAAGGAAATATGCACAATCACACATAAGTACAAGTGTCCTTAGATCTCCTTATTCCATTTGAGTATATATATATATATATATATATTTGTTAAAATATATCCTTCTCATGAACACAAAAAATGAGAAATTTTCAATGTGCTTTTGTTGGGTGCAGGATTATTTTGAGGAAATACCCAATTTTGGTAAGGTACGACCCAATTTTGGAGAAGAACAACTGACAGGAAAAGCAACATGTGTGAGGGAAAGCCGCATGCAAAGGAGGAAAGCATGAAAGGTGCAAAAGAAAAAAAACCTAACCATGTTAGGGTTATGGTTTTGGAAAAATATTATAACGACTAATAAGACTGTAAAATAATATAAATAATCACCTAGGAGGTCTAGGTCGGAGCCTCGAGTGGTTGTTGTTGGATCGAAGGGTGTTCCAAGTTAATTCCAAATTGTAAGAAACTGGTGTGATATACATTTTTGTAAGCTGTTGAGATGTAGAAAGGTCAGGTATCTAGATCTTGAGGGTTAGATCATAGAATGAGGAGCCTGGTGTGATCTAGTCCACCTCACAGAGGTTGTGGAACCTATTTCATAATTGTATGATCGGAACTGTAGTGCGCACAATGCCATCTATTGCAGAAACATAATAAACAGCCTAAGAAGCTAGATCTTTGTGGGTGTAGCCTAAGAGGGGGTGAACCATAGTAAAACCTTTGTATTGTTTGATGAGTGAATGGATGTTTTCTTTCTGTTAATGGTTGATCATCTTTCTTAGCTGCTAATGATTGATTTACACATAATTGGTTATCTAGATCTATTATAATTCATGTATAATATTACAGATGAGTGGATCTTAATAATAATAGATCGAGTAATTAGTTTAAGGCCTGAAGAAGATCAATTACAATCCTAGATCCCCGCTCTTTCCTAGACTACAAGAACCTAAGAATTGTAGTAACCCATAGAAATATATTGGGTGAGACTATGCAGTACATTATGTGTGCTATGTTGCCTTCTGGTTTACCAGGAGGGTCGATAGTTTTAGAGGGTTTTGTTGGAAAATCATTCAGATCTAAAATCAGGTCATCCCAAGAAGTATTTAGAGAGATTAATACCCAACAAATGGTTCCGTTTATGGGAACAATGCGAATCAGTCAAAGCCCATTCAGAAAAAAATGAGCAGTACCCACAATGACACCACCGAATATTGGCGCACCAAGACAAACAACGAGGAAAACCCATAGCAGTGTGAGAATTCCACATGAAACCACAGAGGTTGAACATGAAACCACACAGAGAGAGGGATTTGTCAATGTTGATGCAATCCCCTCGCCATGCATCGAACCAACAAACCCCACATCGATGGAGGAATAATCCCAAGCTCCAACAATGACTGCCATGGAAATCGATTCAGACGATAATGTGCATGGATGAAAAAAAAATGACGCAAACAACCTACAACAACCTACGAGATTCGAAGAAGCTCCAAGAACAAATGATGAAGCCAACAAGCACACAGAGGCTGGCGTGCCAAGACCAAAACTTGAAGCAAGGTCCGTGCAATAGCATAAAGGGATAGTTGAATACATAACCGAGCAACCAGATACAGGTGCAGAGCATAGGCAAGCGGAGGTTGGGACCTATAGCACACCAGTCAGAAGAAAGGAAAAACATCCCATGGTGCAACCCCCACACACGCAACCCGACACAAAAATTCTACTATTGTGCATTCTAGAGGGAGTGAAAACCACACCAACACTTTTGGGTTGCATGGAAAATATGAAATATTCATACCACAATGTGACTGACACTGGAAAATTCTTAGAATTTGTGCAGCAGGTATACATGGACAACATAGGCACATGACCCTTTGGCAACCCAATACTACAATCAAAAAAATGGGTAGTCGACCTGGCCAACACAGGTATCTTCAACCTAGTGGAAATTCCCCATTTTGGCAGGGGGAAGAAGATAAATAACTACGTCAAGCAGTTAATGGAGTTCCTCCATGGAGGATTCTTATGGATGGAGGAACCCGTCTCAATCGACGTTGAGTTGATTTCATTCATCAAAGGTCTTTCCTCCATGGGAAAGAGTCCCACGTAGTACCTGGAGGAAAAAACAAAAGAGAAATATCTTGTTGAGGAGATGAAAAAAGCCTACGACACAGAGAGCGGATCGCATGGGATAATAATAAAAATAATCAACAACACAACCATGAGAATGGCCACAAAGATTATGTCCTGCAAGATGTTAAGAAAGTTCCATAAGGAGGAAGTACCAACAAGGGTTGTAGCAGCTGCAACACAGTGCACCAATGGAACCATGCTCAGTTGGGCCCCTTATCTATTAAATATGTTTCTCGATGACTGCAAAGATGCATAGGACTTGGGGACAACATTTGATTATTCTTGGATATTGATCCTAATAACATTATTCAGGTGGAGGGAGACACCATATTCTTATTTTTGTGATAGGATAGGTCATTGCAACATAATTTGGTATACCTCAATGGGGAGCACTTCTGACCCCAAGAGAAGAAGTGGCAACGCAGGTACCTTTATGCGGTACTTCAATGACATCCAAGAAATCATATCAAACACATGGAGAATCACTCTAGAGGTTGTCATGCAATACCAAGGTATTTCAAATTTCAAAGCCATGCGCCACAAAATGTGGATCCAAGTGTGTAGGGATCCACAGAAGGAATATTACAATTGCGATATTGCATCAATGCAGAAGAGGTCAAAATGACAATGAGGGATTGGCAGGATGACTGGAAGATCCCAGTAATCCATAAGGAAGTGCCTACAATCAAGGAGATAGAAGCAGGGGTATCGAAGACACCTGTAGGAGACAATGTTGTGCCCAAAAATCTGAAGCCCAGCCATAAGCCGACACAACAGAATAAGGGGAGTATGCCAAAGAAGTATGCACAGGAAGGGAAAAATGACACTACCCCAACACAAGTAGAATAAGGAGTTGGGGACACAACAATGCAAGAAACCCCCTCGACAACCACTCAACAAGAAACATGGCCACCCAAGCGACCAATCATACACACAAGGGGTCACACAAGAAGGCCAAGGTGCACAAGAATCTTCCAGAGTACACGATTACTGAGGACGATGCCAAACTCGTGGAAAAAAAGTACAAGAACGCGCAATTGAGGAGTTCGAAGATGCCCAACACCAAAGAGACCGAATTCAAGATGAGTTGGAAGACATAAGGAAGGTCTTGGAGAAGATGAGAGAAACACACAAGCCTGAAAAGGGAATATATCCATTCCCCGCAACAATAGAAGCCGAGGCAAGGACCACACCAAGAGAACAAGACACCATCCAGACCATAGTGCAGACGAGTCCAAACTTTCAAGTCACATCCAACATGTTGTAGATGGATGAGGTCATAGCCCAAAAACCACTAAAGGATTTGGCACAGGTAGAGTTGGTAATGACAAGAATACCAACTAAGGCATTGTACAAGCTTCAAGTCAGTGTCACTCAGGAGGTGCATTTGTGCGCAAGAACAAACTCAATAGAATTGCAACATACGAAGAATGACAAGGAATCCTTAGAACTGGTAGTTGAGAAGGTCAAGATCGAAACTAAGGAGGAACAAGAACATGCACACATAATGGAATAGGGTCTAATAGAGGTGTATAATTGCATCCCTAACAACTCGCATGTAGAGAACATAAGCACAGAGGAGAAGCTCAATCTCATTGCACAAACCATCAATCAATATAGGTAAGATATTGAGGAGCTAAAGTAAAAAATGAATCCCATGACTCCTTCGGAGGTGAGAGAACAAAGGAAGCAAGAAACTGCATTTCAAATAGGTGAGATGGAGAAACAAGTTAGGGCAGTAGCATAATTTTTCAACCAAGCAACACAAATATGGACAAAGCTGGAGGAGGATGAGCAGGTCCAGCAGTGGGTTTGGGAAGAAGAAAGAGCAAGCACAACTATCCAAGAGCTAAAAAAAAAAGCAGAAGACAATGAGCATTACAGAGCACTTGAAACAAAATCAGGATTTGAAGAAGCTACATGCGGAGTTAAAAGCCTCACAGAGGTAGAAACAAGAGAGACAAGCAGAAGTGGAACCACTCTAGGAATAAGCAACGTAGATGATCGCACAACTGGAGGAGGAGAAGAAGAACATGACGTAGGCACACACACAAAGTACAACACTGATCCGTGAGGAGATCACAACGAAGTGAGTAGAGGCACTGACAGGAAAAGCTGCACAGGTCTAGGCAAGAGGAAGGGAACTTATAGACAAGTTCCATAGCCTAGCAGAGGATGTTCAAGGAGCATACACTACCTAGGTAGCTCGGGACGAGCCACATGTCATCGTTGGGGGCTTGTTGGGCGTATACCTATTTTGAGGAAATACCCAATTTTGGTAAGGTAAGGGCCAATTTTGGAGAAGAACAGTTGGCGGGAAAAACAACACGTGCAAGGGAAAGCCACATGCAAAGGAGGAAAGCATGCAAGGTGTACAAGTAGAAAAACCTAACCATGTTAGGGTTAAGGTTTTGGAAAAAGATTGTAATGGATAATAAGACTGTAAAATAGTATAAATAAGCACCTAGGAGGTCTAGGTTAGAGCCCCGAGTGGTTGTTGTTGGATCAAAGGGTGTTCCAAGTTAATTCTAAATTGTAAGAAATTGGTGCTATATACATTTGTGTAAGGTGTTGAGCTGTAGAAGGGTTAGGTAGCTAGATCTTGAGGGTTAGATCATAGGATGAGGAGACTGGTGTGATCTAGTCTGCCTCTGAGAGGTTGTGGAACCCGTGTCATAATTGTATGATCGGAACTGTAGTGTGCGCAATGCCATCTATTGCAACAACATAATAAAGAACCTAAGAAGCCAGATCTTTGTGGACGTAGCCCATGAGGGGGTGAACCACGGTAAAACCTGTGTATTGTTTGATGAGGGAATGCATGTTTACTTTTTGTTCATGGTTGATCATATTTCTTAGCTTCTAATGATTGATTTACTCATAATTGGTTATCTAGATCTATTAGAATGCATGTATAAGCTTACAGATGAGTGGATCTTAATAATAATAGATCGAGTAATCAATTTAAGGTCTAAAGAAGATCAATTACAATCCTATATCCTCACTCTTTCCTTGACTGCAAGAACCTGAGCATTGCAATCACCTATAGAACTATCTCAAGTGAGACTGCGCAGTACATTTTGTGTGTCGTGTTGCCTTCTGATTTACCAGGAAGGCAGATAGTTTTAGAGGGTTTTGTTGAAAAACTGTTCAGATCTGATCCTGGGTGAGCCCAAGAAGTAGTTAGAAATATTAATAACCAACAACTTTCTCCTTAACAATTCTTTGATAAAGATTTAAGTCACAACATTCTCCTTTTACAAAATTTTGGATATAATTCCAAAAACCTTCAAATACCCTTTTACAATGTTTTGCTACAACCATGTATTCAACCAACACTCTTGAAGAGTCAAATGAGAAAGGTAAACCCTTGTAAACTTTTACAAAGTTAGGGTTTCACCCATAAAATCCTTACAAAATTATTTTGTAATCTAATACTGTGAGCACCAAAACATTTTTATTTGGGTAACATGAATTTGGGCTAAATTACTGTTTTTGTTGTTTAAATTGAGCACACAAATGGTCATCTACTGTCCCAGAGAACCCGCGGGTTGTGTTCCTTTGTCACTCTTTCTCTCTGAGTGCGCATGATGGTTGAACTTGGTCCCGTGAGAGATCCAAATACAACCATGAGAGAGCCATGGATTGGAGGTAGATGGAGGCCACAATCTGGATGTAAATGAAGGTTGTGATATGTAAAGGTGACGACCATGGTTTGAAGGGCAACACAACGCTGAAATTAAGATTATTTCCCGTGCTTTGGGATTCTAGATCTCCAACAAGAGTGCAACTAAGAATAACTGTGGTGCTTGCATCAACAACTAAGAATACCATGCCTCAAATCGCTGGAAGGTGCGTAGATTGCACCAGATTACTCAAATAGCTTCAGATTGCACCATATCACTCTTCTTTCACTGGAACAAGGATGTGTTTGTTGAGATAAATTCTTAATGATTCAGATCAATAAGTACTTGATTGCTGAGGTAATACATCGATTGAAAAATTGTTATGGGTGGATGGATGAACAGATAGCTGCACAGATTGCTTTGCGCTTAGAACATTTTATAGTGAGTAAGTTAACTCAGGAGCAATTTTAAAAAATGGGTTTGAATTCTGCTAAATTTTCAAGGGTAGCTTGAGTTTGGCATGGATCAAAGTTCCATCCATTCAAAACCCTATCCTGGGGTATGTCTTATTTTAAACCAACCTAAATGCTCAGAAAATCGATCAGACTTCTAGATTGGCCAGAAATTTAAAACTGCATCGCCGTAAAACTGGTCAAAAAAGTAACTCGAGAGGGAAGATTGCTCTCGACTAGCCCACTCCCATTTTATAGAGAGGGCACATTGTTCACCTGGAAAAGAAAGTGCACAAGTATTTCCCATAGAAAGTTGGATTTGCATGAGTGGAACGTGAGTCCACCAAACCCTAGTGGTGAAGCAATAAACAATCTTGTGACTACAAAGATCATGGTGAAATCCATTGTAGATTAATGTACAAACCATTGTATTGATCTTTGTATTGATTTGATGGTATGAATTTATAGTACATAGATTCACTTCTAAATCTAGATCTAAATCTCACTTCATCAATAGATTAGGTTTACAACTCATATCAATGTGGTCTTGGACTTTGTGATAGTCTAGAGACTCACAATCTAACAATTTTTTGAATTATGATGGACTTTTTCTATGTATTTATACACCTATCTTTATGGACAGTTATTGACAATAGAACACATACATAGTGAGTAAGTTGTTATAACTTTTAAATTATGTTTTAATGAGCTTTAGAGGAATGTATGGATTACCAAATTTATTTTCATGTATATATTAGTTAAATTGAAACCATTAGTTGACCTAGGACCTTAATTCCCTTGATTTATATGACCTTCAAAATTCCTACTAGTAAATTCAAAATTAAAATATCTATAAATTAATTTTTGAAATAAATTCAAGGGGCTACACCATTCTATTGAGGATTGTAGGAAGTAGTGAGCTTGCTCCTAATCCCATCCTCTATGTAGAATGTCTTGAGATCATCTGTTTAGTGAGAAGGTTGACATGCATCTGAGTGAAGGATGTCCAAAACTTCTTTTGTTTTCCATGCTTCCTTTATAATTGATACTTGGTGAGACCATCTTCTTCACCACTGATGAACTCATTTGCTCCATGCTTGCAATTGTCACTGTAGATCCCTCCTAGAACTATCACCTATGACCTGCCTGGAAAAAGAACAATAACAAAAGAAAATAGCAGACAAAATTCTTAAACACTCTTCCAGTGTTGCGATCAATAATTATTCCATAGTAACTTATTTGGAACAAACAAATACATCCTCATGGTAGCCTCCATGAAATCTTGTAAGATAACCTGCCATAGA
>JZKD02S0250958.1:10703-21062 GCA_000966675.3 Picea glauca
AGGAAATGTCATCTTGAAGAAGTATTTGAAAAAGAACCTGTAGCTCCCAGAGTTGTAGAACCAGTGAAGGAAGTCACAGTTAACCCTGATGATGAGATTCCAGAAGATCATGATATGATAGAATCTCAAGAACCTCCCCGTATGACGATCTCTCACAAGAGAAAGCCATCTTGGGCGAGGGAACATATTCAACATGGAGAGAAGTATGGTGCCTGAGAAGGAACCATGAGACAAAGCAAGAAACCTAAGCCATTCTCCAGTTATATGGCCTTGATGTGTGATCTCATAGAAAAGGAACCTACTTGCTTTGAAGAAGCCATTCAGAAGAAAGAATGGATGGATGCCATGATGGAAGAATACCAGTCCATTATAAAGAATGATGTATAGGAAATAGTTCCCAGACCAAAGAACAAAGATGTGGTATCTTCCAAATGGGTATACAAGATAAAACATGTTGTAGATGGAAGTATTGAAAAACATAAAGCAAGATTTGTAGCTTGTGGCTTTTCTCAAAAGGAAGACATTGATTATGAAGAGACGTTTGCTCATGTAGCCAAATACACTTCTATCAGAACCATTATAACTCTTGTAGCCAAGATGAAGTGGAAGTTACCCCAGATGGATGTGAAAACATCGTTCTTAAATGGTGTTCTTGAAGAAGAAGTGTATATAGAGCAACCACAAGGGTTTGAAGTTGAAGATAGAAAGACTCATGTCTGCAGGTTGAAGAAAGATTTGTACGGGTTAAAGAAAACCCCTAGAGTTTGGTATGGAAGAATTGTCAGTTTCCTGACGAGCTTGGGATTTACCAAGAGTAAAGATGATTCTAACCTTTACTTCAAGGTTATGAATGATGAGCCAGTTATATTGGTTGTATGTGGATGACTTATTCTTAACAGGAGAAGAAAAGCTCATCACATATTGTAAGAAAAAGCTCGCTGCAGAATTTGAGATGAAAGACCTAGGCCTGATGCATTATTTCTTAGGTCTTGAGGTTTGGTAGAGCCCAGAGAAGATCTTTCTTAACCAATGAAAGTATGCAGTTGAAATAATGAAGAGGTTTGACATGTTGGAATGTAAAGCCATGAACACACCCATGGAAACAAAGTTCAAGCTCCTGGTGGATACTTCGTTAGAATTAGTTGATGCTACTCTATATAGACAAATCATTGGTTCGTTCATGTATCTAACGAATACCAGGCCATATATATGTTTTGTTGTGAACACCTTGATTCAGTATCTGGTAGAGCCCAGACATGTTCACCTTGTGGCTGCAAAACATGTGATGAGATACCTTAAGGGTACGTTGGAATATGGTCTCTGTTATAYTGGAGATCATGACTTCAGACTGTATGGATATACTGATTCAGATTGGGTTGGAAGTGTTTCTGATAGAAAGAGCACTTCAGGATGTTGTTTCAGTCTGGGGTCAGCATGACTTCGTGGCAGAGCAGGAAGCAATTCAATGTTGCTCTCAGCACAACAGAACCAGAATACATTGCAGCGTGTTCTACCAATTGTGAAGCCATATGGCTTCGAAAGTTGTTGACAGGTCTATTCGATCTGGAGATGGAAGCCACCATGATTCTATGTGATAACCAGAGTTGTATAAAGATGACGGAGAAACTAGTGTTCCATGATAAATCAAAGCACATAGAAATTTGGTATCACTACATTCATGATATGGTGTAGAGGGGAGCTATAAATCTCCAATATGTTGGCACAGATGAGCAAGTTGCAGATATGTTGACCAAGCCTCTGTCTCATGTAAAGTTTGAATACTTTCGAGACAAGCTTGGTATTGTCCGAAAGGACCTCCCTCGAAAGGGAGAGTGATGTTGATGATACTATAGTATCTTGGCCAACAACAGGTAGCTCCATTAGGATTTTATATCATAGGGGATTGATCATCCATGGGCAGATCCTGAAGGTTCGGTAAGGACGGTTTGTCAGAGTACCTGTGCATGTATATGCCTGTTGTGTTCAGTAGTGGTAGCTCCATTAGGATTTTATATCCTAGGGAATATTTTGATTCTTGGGCAGATCCTGAAGGTCCGGTAAGGACAGTCTGTCAGATTACCACGTGGTAGCTCTGTTAGGATTTTATATCCTAGGGAATCTTATGATTCCTTGGTAGATCCCAAATGTACGGTAAGGATGGTCTGTTAGAGTACCACAAAATGTTGTTGTTGCACCTGCCTCATTCTGTTGCCATATGATGATGATGTTGCTATCTCAGCCTCGTGTTGATGATGTTGTTGCCTCAACCTAGTGCTATTGATGATGTTGTATCAGCCTCGTGATATTGATGATGATGTTGTGCCAGCCTCGTGTTGTTGATGGTGTTATATTAGTGTTATAGTAATTGATGTTGATGCAGATGATGATGATGATGTTACTCCAGCTCCATGCTGTGAATGATGATGTTATTGTTGATGAGAAAAACTTCCGATGATTTATATATGTGCCAATCAGTGTTCCAGATGTTGATGATGTTGTTTCCCTCTCTCTCTCTCTCCTGATGATGTTGTATTGGGTTATGTCAGTAGAATACCCTTCTTGTTAAGGGGGAGTGTTGAAATATTGTAACTGCGAAGAATATTCTAATTATAATTGAGTTATTTTTATATAGATAAAATCTCCTTTTGTGGATTGATCATGTCGGGTCTTGTATAAGACCAAATCCCCTTTTGTGGATTGATCAAACCATGTTTATATGGTAGTATTTGAGAAGTCGACCCCTAGGGTTTATTAAAGTGGTTTTAACCACTATTGAGAGAAGTCGACCCTRCTTAGTGAAGAGACATAACCCTAGCGCCCCTTAGCTAGTATAAATAAGAGAGGATGGCACCTCATTCACACACTCACTCAGTGACTCAACAAGTGCGCATCTTTTGGAGGTAGCTACAGTTGCAAGAAGGAGAAGAGAGGCGCATGCTCAGTCCTAGTCTTTTCTTCGTTGTTTCATCTTAATTCTTGGCATTGTATTGGCAATCTATATTAAGGAAGTTTTGTTGGGTTTTCTCCCCCATGAGAGTTTCCCAAGATAAAATGTTGTGTACCTTGTGATTGTGTTTCTTTCAGCGATCCTTTTATGTTATTATTTTTGAAAAGCATTAAAAATTAACACTTATTTTGCTTCCACATTCAGTAAATTGAGAACTCAGAAGACCATGCTGGAAGACTTGAAAAAAACAAAGAACACGACACGTCACTCAAGAATGAAAACAACATTGGTCATCCAGATTGTAAAAGAGAAAGAACTAGAGTTGCAACTATCAAAACAAAAAGACAATGGTTTCGAGAAGGCCAGAAGGCCCAAATAGAAACAAAAAATGCCATTAGGCATCTCACCCAGGTAATGGAAAAAACACATCAAGCAAAGGAAAAGTTTGACCCTGAGTCGACCTTCGTACAAGATGCTTATATCACAGACAAGCTGGGTTTCCTAACACAGATGAAAACATTGCATCTGGAAGCACAATATTCAATTGACGAGAGGCATAATTTTACCCTACAGTTACAACAACTGGCCCCAAACATATACCAGACTACATTCAAAGGTCTGCCTCAACAAGTTGCACATCAACATCAGTCAGGTGTTGCTTCACCATACACACAACGATTCCAATTCTTTAACCCACCCGACTATGTCAAAGTTGAACTTCTTGACCATAAGTCACCATTTAGTGACCCCAAAAATTGCAGCAGAAAAAATAGAGGAGTCTCGTTTAGACAAGGGCATAACAACACTAGATCCACAAGAACACTTGCACCAATGGCCCGAGACGATTCAAGAAGAAATAGTTGACCAGACAAAACAGACAGAAGAACGAGCTCGGCCCATAGAACCAACAACCTTGGAACAAGCTTCTAAAGAGTAAAACTAAGGGGGTTAAGCTCAATTTTGGCACTATATATATTTTGGTATACTTTGTAATTAAATTTTATATAAATGTAAGATCACCTGATAGCGAAAACAAATGAGCCATATTGAAGAATCCAAACTAAATGAGTTCGGTTTGATAAGTATATACTTCTTCATGTTAGTTTTTATAGCTCGAGAGGTACTTTGCATGTTTTGTCTTGTATGCAGAAGTAACCTTACATTTACACTACTAAGCACTTGACTTTGTAATGGGCTTTTATAAAGTTGTAATAAAGTAGTTCTTCGATTAAAGTGACTTTTTATTAAGTTTAGCTTCTAATATTAAAGTGACTTTATTTCATAAAGTGCACTTATATTATAAAGTGAATATGTACTTTAATATTTTAAGTGATTTATTTTGGAGGGAATGAATCATGTCCTTTGATCATGTAAAAGCAAGATTAGATCTTGGCCATTGGATTTAGGGATGGGGAAGGTGAAAAGACACTTGGAAGGTGAAAGGTCACTTTCAGATTATAAGAGAATGCATTGGGTAGTGTGTAAGACAAGAGAAGAAGAGATTGAGAGATTTCCAAGAGTGCTTTGAGAAGGAGAGGAAAGGACAACAAGCTGGGCACATTTCCCAAGGAAAAAATATGTTTTGAAGTTACTAAAATTTATTGTTGCGAGGGAGGTCGTACTGTACGGATCCATACAGTGCGTGCAACGGGGAGGAGGGCACAATTTTCAAGGCATTTTGTTGGCACAAAAATCAATATTGTTTTTTAGCATTCGTTGTTGCGGAAGGCGTCGTACAGATCAGGTCGTACAACAGATTGAGGGCACAATTTTTGAGGTGCTATTTTCTAGGTGGGTCATACAACAGTACGGATTTGGCATGTTTTCCAAGGAAGAAATTTAGAGGGACAGTTTGGGTGTTGTAAATGGTTTTTTCTTGGCTACTAAATGTAATCTTGTTGCTGATATAACTTTTCTGAAGCTAATAAAATCTCTCTCTCTTTGGGTTTCCCCACATTGGGGTTTTCCCTGGTCGGTTGCCTAAATTTCTGAGTACTACATGGATGTGTGATTGTTGTTCATTATGTTTATTCCGCTGCAAAAGTGCTTAGCAATGTTTATTTCTGCTTATGACATTTTTTGAATGTGGGTTTAATGCATCTTAGAGTTCATAGATGACAGCTATCTCTAGGTTTCTAAGTGTATGACAAAATTTGTGCATGTTGATTTTGTCATTAAATCTCTACATGGTATCAGAGCTTGGGCTCTGAGTTACAATGAATAACATTTTTTGGGGGCAAGATTTGAAGGGAGAAACTTGATTGTTTGTTTTCCATTGAACAATTGACAGGGAGATAGTTGTTTGCATCAGGTATGAGGACCAGTTGGATGGGATTTCCAACTATTTGCATTGGAAAGTTAGGATGCCAACTATTCTTAGGGAGAACAAAATTTGGAGCTTTGTCAACACCATAGTTGTTGCTCCCACAATAGACCCTATAGCT
This sequence comes from Picea glauca, assembly GCA_000966675.3. Taxonomy (NCBI): domain Eukaryota; kingdom Viridiplantae; phylum Streptophyta; class Pinopsida; order Pinales; family Pinaceae; genus Picea; species Picea glauca. The sequence goes on from JZKD02S0250958.1 coordinate 16,095, forward strand.
TTGGGTTTACATGAAGTAAAGGAGGCCAAAGCTCAAAGGCTTATTCTGGATGGGGTGAAGGACCACCTTATCCCACACGTCACTGAGAAGAAGACAACTAAAGAAATGTGGGATGCACTGAAAAACTTGTATGAGGCGAAGAATGAAAACCAAAAGATGGCCTTGAAGGATAAACTTCATGATACTAAGATGGGTAAGGGTGAGAGTGTGGCTTCTTATCTTACCCGGGTAGCTCAAGTGAAAGATGAGTTGGCTGCAATTGGGGAGGTCATTTCAGATTCAAAGTTGGTGAGGATAGTCTCGAAAGGCTTCACCAAAGAATGGGAAGTCTTCATGAAGTGTTTGATGGGTCGTGAGCATCTTCCATATTGGAGCAGACTGTGGGAGGATTTCACTCAGGAGGAGATCCGGGAAGGATCTCAGAGCAGTGGACAGAAGGGAGATGGAGCTGATGAAGATAATGTTGCTCTTGTTGCAAAGGGAAAGGGGAAGAAGAAAGGAAATTCCAGGAGGGACTTGAGTAAAGTCAAATGTTACTGTTGTAACCAGTTGGGTCACCTTGCTTCTCAATGTCCTGAGAAGAAGAAGAAGATGAAGGAACATGAGGGGCCTGATACATTTTCTACAACAACTATGGAGGACTTTTCATCCAAGTTTGATACGGACTTTTCTTTGGTCACTCTAATATCCAGTGGTGGATTTGGGGGTGATAACAAGTGGATTGTTGACAGTGGAGTCTCTTGTCACATGACAAGAATATGGCGTGTATTCCTTATTATCACAGAGATAGGTCATGACCGGATGGTGAAGAGTGAAGGAGGTATGGCATGAGTTGTACGTGGAGTTGGAAGGGTTAGATTGTGTCTCGAGCATGGAGGATTCTTGGAGGTTGATGGAATTCTATTTGTTCTGGGGTTGAGGGTTAACCTGCTCTTGGTCTCAGCCTTGGAAGATGTTGGATATTGTACATTATTCAAGAGGGGACATGTATTTATCTACAGGGAGGGAGCAGATATGATTGAACCACAATTGATTGGCGATCGGATGGATAGGTTGTACATGTTGCAAGGACAACCTTTAGGTTATGATTCAACATCAGATGAGGAGTAGGAGGCTTTTGATACTGTAGTGATACCAAGGATTCAATCTTGTATTCCGAGGGAAGAGAGGGAGTCTCTTCAGAGCACTAGCATGAGGCTTAGCCGATGTGAGGGAACAACAACTCAGAGTGGGAGGATGGATTCTCTGAGGAGCTCAGGGTTCAGAGTAGCTGTCAGGAGGATGTCTTCTGGTTCGAGTTATGTGCAGGTGTTGGGGATGGCTCCAGGTTCAGAGGGAGCTCCTACTGCGAACAGTGTGATGGGACCGGATGATGGTGATGGCAGCGAGTACATCCATCGCTAAGAGGGAGTGCTAGTTTTTATAGCTCGAGAGGTACTCTGCATGTTTTGTCTTGTATGAGGAAGTAACCTTACATTTACACTACTAGGCACTTGACTTTGTAATGGGTTTTTATAAAGTTGTAATAAAATGGTTCTTTTATTACAGTGGTTTTTTATTAAGTGTAGCTTCTAATATTAAAGTGACTTTATTTCATAAAGTGCACTTATGTTATAAAGTGAATTTGTACTTAAATATTTTAAGTGATTTATTTTGGAGGGAATGAATCATGTCCCTTGATCATGTAAAGGCAAGATTAGATCTTGGCCATTGGATTTAGGAATGGGGAAGGTGAAAAGACACTTGGAAGGTGAAAGGTCACTTTCAGATTATAAGAGAATACATTGGATAATGTGCAAGACAAGAGAAGAAGAGATTGAGAGATTTTTGAGAGTGCTTTGAGAAGGAGAGGAAAGGGCAACAAGATGGGTGCATTTCCCAAGGCAAAACTCTATTTTGAAGTTGCTGAAATTTATTGTTGTGAGGGAGGTCATACTATACAGATCCGTACAGTCCATACAGCAGGGAGGAGGGCACAATTTTCAAGGCATTTTGTTGGCACAAAAATCGAGGTTGTTTTGAGCATTCCTTTCTACAGAAGGGGTCGTACAGATCAGATTGTACAACAGATTGAGGGCACGGTTTTCAAGGTGTCATTTTCTGGGTGGGTCGTACAATAATACGGATTTGGCACATAGGAAAAAATTTAGAGGGGCGATTTGGGTGTTGTAAGTAGTTTTCTATTGGTTGCTAAACGTAATCTTGTTGATGATATAACTTTTTTGAAGCTAATAAAATCTCTCTCTCTCTCTTTCGGTTTCCACACATTAGGGTTTTCCCTGGTTGGTTGCCTAAATTTTTGAGTATTACATGGATGTGTGATTGTTGTTCATTTTGTTTCAAAAGTGCTTAGCAATGTGTATTTCTATTTATGACATTTTTTGAATGTGGGTTTAATGCATCTTAGAGTTCATAGATGACAATTATCTCTAGGTTGCTAAGTGTATGACATAATTTGTGCATGTTGATTTTGTCATTAAATTTCTATACTTCATAATCCCACAAAAATATGTTCTACTCTTCTAAAATTGCATCAAGAATGGCCTAAAAGAATCCAACAACATCAACAAAGGAAACCACGAAGGATCCGACAAATTCATTAATTCGAAATACTCTTTCTCCTGGTTCAAAAATTGTAATCTTTCCCTCTAAAATTTCTATCAATGTAATAGTCAAACCCTTCCCCTTCCTCAAGGTGAGCAAGGAATTGAGGAGGGGGGAGATGTTGGAGGGGATAGTTGACTCTTCTAACTAGACCCGACAATCTACCAAATGTAAGTCAGTCGACTATCTAATCGAGTATATGAGTTGGTCAAAGCAGTTAGGAAGTTGTAATTGCCATATAATTGAACACAATATATATGCGACTATGTAACAGAGAAAAGTGGTTGTTGTTGTACATAATAAAGTGCATATAGTTGGTTCTCTTATTACTTTGTGTATGCTTCCATATATGTCTATGTGTATGTGTATATAGTATTGTATCATATATGCTACTATGTGTGATRAACTACTGGTAACACTCATACTTCCCCCTAGATTACAATAGGGTTTATCCCCCTAGGCCTTGTCTTTGGCTAGTTTGAATTCTAGGGGTTAAGAGGGTTTATCCCCCTAGGGTTTAGCCTAGTTTCTCTTTGATCTTGTGTTAGAAAATCAAAGAAAACATAGGACGACATTAGGGATTATGAGGGTACATCCCCCTAACTCGTCTTCCTAAAGGATCATACCTAGGGGTTGTGAGGGTACANTTCCCTGGTTGGTTGCCTAAATTTCTGAGTACTACATGGATGTGTGATTGTTGTTCATTATGTTTATTCCACTGCAAAAGTTCTTAGCAATGTTTATTTCTTCTTATGACATTTTATGAATGTGGGTTTAATGCATCTCAGAGGTCATAGATGACAGTAATCTCTAAGTTGCTAAGTGTATGACATAATTTGTGCATGTTGATTTTGTCATTAAATATCTACATGGTATCAGAGCTTGGACTCTGAGTTATAGTGAGCAGTGTTTTTTTTGGACAAGATTTGAAGGGGGAAACTTGATTGTTTGTTTTCCATTGAACAATTAACAGGGAGATAGTTGTTTGCATCAGGTACAAGGACCGGTTGGATGGGATTTCCAACTATTTGCATTGGAAAGTCAGGATGTCAGCTATTCTTAGGGAGAACAAAATTTGGAGCTTTGTCAACACCATAGTTGTTTCTCCCACAACAAACCCTATAGCTTTGGGTTTACATGAAGTAAAGGAGGCCAAAGCTCAAAGGCTTATCCTAGATGGGGTGAAGGAACACCTTGTCCCACACTTGGCTGAGAAGAAGACAACTAAAGAGACATGGGATGCACTGAAAAACTTGTACGAGGCGAAGAATGAAAACCAGAAGATGGCCTTGAAGGATAAACTTCATGATACTAAGATGGGTAAGGGTGAGAGTGTGGCTTCTTATCTTATCTGGGTAGCTCAAGTGAAAGATGAGTTGGATGCAGTTGGGGAGGTCATTTCATATACAAAGTTGGTGAGGATAGTCTCGAAAGGCTTCACCAAAGAATGGGAAGTCTTCATGAAGTGTGTGGTGGGTCGTGAGCATATTCCATATGGAGCAGACTGTGGGACAATTTCACTCAGGAGGAGATCCAGGAAGGATCTCAGAGCGGTGGACAGAAGGGAGATGGAGCTGATGAAGATAATGTTGCTCTTGTTGCAAAGGGAAAGGGGAAGAAGAAAGGAAATTCCAAGAGGGACTTGAGTAAAGTCAGATGTTACTGTTGTAACTAGTTGGGTCACCTTGCTTCTCAATGTCCCGAGAAGAAGAAGAAGATGAAGGAACATGAGGGGCCTGATACAGTTGCTACGACAACTATGGAGGAATTTTCATCCAAGTTTGATATGGAATTTTCTTTGGTCACTCTAATATCCAGTGTCGGTAGTGGTGGATTTGGGGGTGATAACAAGTGGATTGTTGACAACAGAGTCTCTTGTCACATGACAGGAATATGGTGTGTATTCCTTATTATCACAGAGATAGGTCATGACCAGATGGTGAAGAGTGAAGGAGGTATGGAACAAGTTGTACATGGAGTTGGAAGGGTTAGATTGTGTCTCGAGCATGGAGGATTCTTGGAGGTTGATGGAGTTCTATTTGTTCTGGGGTTGAGGGTTAAACTTCTCTTGGTCTCAGCCTTGGAATATTTTGGATATTGTACATTATTCAAGAGGGGACATGTATTTATCTATAGGGAGGGAGTGGATATGATTGAACCACAATTGATTGGCGATTGGATGGATAGGTTGTACATGTTGCGAGGACAACCTTCAGGTTATGATTCGCCATCGAATGAGGAGTGTTTAAGGATAAATTAGTTAGTGCGGACACAGACCAATCTCCCCAGATCCACCTGGATCTGGAACAAACCGTGACAGAATACTACTCTTTCCCTAATCTAAAGTATTGAATGGACAAGAGA
>JZKD02S0250969.1:0-21062 GCA_000966675.3 Picea glauca
TTTATTAACAAAAACTGTGGAGCCATCTACCTTTCATAAACTTTTAAATGAAGCGGTAATACAGTCATAAGTTTTAATGCTTTGTTTTCATGCTTTCAATCATGAATGAAGCATGAAAACAAAAACACTAGGAATAAATGAAAACTCACATTTGTAGTTTCAAAAATTGCTTATGAAGGACAACAAATGTACGACTCCAGGTAGGCAGTTACATAGATTATTATTTGACGCTTTAAAAAGTTAAAAATATGTTGGGCTACCAACAATGGCGACTTGCTGGGAGAAGCAGTTATCTCTGGATCAATGACGAGTTCAGGTTAGAAATATTTGAATGATTTCAAATCAAAGAACAACTGAAAGACATTTGAGAATCTTTGACAATCATTACATGGTCCAGCTTAAGATATCTTTCGTTAAAAAAATGAAATTTGGTGACAGACTTAACAAATGAAAGCCACAATGTTTAAGTTATTGGATCCAATACTGTTGACAGGGCCACTGTTGCCAGCAGGCATCCATAGCCTCAACATAGATGTCAATTAACCCACTCTGACGCCTTTATCCTGTCGAAGAAATTTCAAACCAGAATGAAGGATGCTTATGACCAAAATCAAAATTTATACCTGAGAATTTTCTTTAACCTGACATCACTTCGTTGTCAGCGGGCCTGTTCAGTACCTCGGTGAAGTTGTCTTGGCATCATGCATGCATACTCGCTGTCAGCAGACCTTTTCAGTGTCCCAGTGGGTTTGCAAACACTTCCCACAAGTCTCGAGAAATTATTGATATAATTTATAGATATCCAAAAGAGCAGGGTGATGCTGAAAATTTCAATCTTTGGCACATTTTGTTATTTTCTGTCTGCTTTAATTTTTTTCTTGCTAAATTTCATCATGATCTGAAAATAGTTCACTGACGAAACCAATTTTTCGAGGATAGGAAGGCATCGTTGAGTTACTTTCTTAAAAGAAGGGACATCGTAAAGATCTTTTAATGATAGTAGTGTTTACTCTCAAATACAAATTGAAACCAAGAAATCAATTCTCAAACAAAATACCATCTTTCACTAGTCTACGTTTTTAGAAAAACACAACAATTGATGCTCTGGCCGTCCTTGAAATTTGTTTAAAGATGAAGCATTATTCCCTTCCTTTTGAACTAGATTGTAATACATGCATGTTTAAATCAGAGAGCCAAAACAAAAAAAATAATGAAAGAAATAAAAATGAAAAAGAAAACCAAAACAAACCAAAACATAAATGGTTATGTACAAAAGGTGTATCTAGGATTTGTCAAGCGAAATACCTTTTGAGAACTTGGCCATTCACTGGAAAGGTGTCTGGCTATCCCTCTAAATTCTGTAGGGGGAAAGAACTGGGACCTAGTTTTTCCGTGATTAAGAATGGTCCCAACCACAGGTTTTGGAACTTAGTATGTTCCCCTTTCCCCTCATGAGGTTTATCCCACTTGAGGATGAGATCACCTACCTCAAAATTCCTGTCTGAGGCAGCACTCGAATCAAACCAACTTTTGACAATATATTGATGCTGATCTAGTTTTTGTTTTGCTTGAGTCCTTACCTCTTCTAACTTCAACAGAGCATTAATACGACTTTCCAGAGGAGGACAATCTTCTTCCTGAACCTTCTGTGATAGTTGCAGAGAGGGGAGCAGAACATGTAGAGGAAAAATTGTTTCCCTTCCGTAAACAAGAAAGAAGGGGGAATTACAAACAATAGTTTTCAGAGTTACCCTATCAGCCTAGAGTGTATTGAATAGTGCATTATGCATGTTTTTTTTCGAAGACTGTTCTCTTGATAATATTGATCAGGTTTTTGTTTGTCGATTTTGCCAAACCATTTCCTTAGGGGTAATAGCTGGCAGAATATTTTAGCTTTATCCATTTTTCTAAATCAAAGGCACTCATTTCGAGAGATGAAAAATAGGAAGCATTGTCGAATACTAGACATTCAGGAATACCAAATCGAGTGATGATGTTTAAATTAAGGAAAGATATTACCTGAATAGTGTTCACCACTTTTAATGGCGCAACCTCGGACCATATGGTGAAATAATCTATTGCTATGATGATGTATTTATGCTGGTGCGAGGAGGTGCGGTTTATTTGGCCAATAATGTCAAGACCCCATTGCTAAAAAGGGAAATCCACCGAGACAGGTTGCAGCGGGAATGTTGCCTTCTGTACACGTCCAGAAGCCTTTTGACAGATTACGCATTTCCAACATAATGTATGGGAATCCTTGAAAAGCGTGGGCCAATAATACCCTACCCTTAGTACTTTGTGGTCAGTAATGTCTCCACTGAAATGCCCACTAGCTTCTCCTGCATGCAACTCAGATAAGACTTTATTTTCTTCATCTCTTGCTAGACAACACATAAGGATTTCATCAAAAATTTTGTGAAATAATACACCGTTCACAAGTTGGTAAGGTGCAAACTTTAATCTCAATGCTCTCCTCTTTTTGGGATAAAGGTGAAGAGGAGCTGAATCATGTATTAGATAAAACTTAATGTCGTCATACCAAGGATTTGTAGGATTTTGTATACAACAGATTTGACTTTGATTATGTTGATCTTCAATTAACATATCAGTTTGACTTTGTTTTTCTTCAACTGAATCAACAACCAATTTACATATACCTTGGCCTCTAACAATTTATGTTGGGGTGATCTCGAGGTCATATTCTTGTAAGTATATCACCCAGTTTTCCCGTTTTTCACCCAGTTCTTTCTGTACTAATAAATTTCCGACAACAGGGTAAGGAACAATGACTTTAGTTCTAGATTTCAATAGATACGATTGAAAATGTTTTACTTATTTAAAAAAAGCATAAGCATGTTGATCTATAGCTAGATAATTAAGCTTTTCTCCCTTAAAGACTAAGCTCATAAAGGCAGCGGGAACCTCATTGTTTTCAACATTCCTTTGGGTTAGCAAAGCGGCATAAGATCGATCAGAGGCAAACGTGTAAAGAGTGAAATCTCGTGAAAAGTCAGGGCTTATTAGGGATGGAGCCTCTACTATGGATTTTTTGATTGAATCAAAGGCTTGACCTTCTTGAGTTCCCCAATGGTATTGCACATCCTTTTTTATTAAGTTTTGTAAAGGCCTCACCATTTCCAAAAAACTCAGAACGAACCTTCTGACAAAATTTGTCTGACCTAGGAAAGATTGCATAGATTTTTTGGAAGAGGGGGGAGGGAGTTTTAAAATGACTTGAGTCCTCTCGGGATCAATGATCATACCTTCATTGGATATTATGAAACTGAGCAACTTGCCTTGTTCTACTGCAAAGACCAATTTTTTAGGATTCAGAGAGATGTCGTACTTATGACATCGTTGTAAAATAGATCTCAGATGGGCTAAGTGATCCTCCTTATTCTTGGAGAAAACCGTGACATCATCGAGATAGACTACTACAAATTGATTGATTAGACCGCAAAAAGTGATATCCATCGCTCTCTAGAAAGTGGCACTGAAATTTATAAGTCCAAAGGGCATCTTTCTATAAGCATAGGTTCCCCATGGAGTACAAAAGGTGGTTTTCAACTAGTTTGGAGGAGACACGAGGACTTGGTTGTATGATGAAAAACCGTCTAGTAGCGACAATCTTTCAGAACCAGATACCTGCTGGAGAATTTGTTCCATCAGAGGAATGGGGTAGTTGTCTTTATCAGATGCTCGGTTTAAGTTTCGAAAATTGACACATAGTCGGATTTCGCCACTTTTCTTCCTCACAGGGACAAGGTTAGAAACCCACTGAGTATGCCTTACCGGGAAGATTATCTTTGCATTCAATAGTTTGTTTAGTTCCTTCTTGACCGTTGGTTCTAGCTTTGGGTGCATCTTTCTTAACTTCTATTGAAAAGGCCGAGTTAAGGGTTTCATAGGGATGATGTGTTGTATAGTGTTAGGGTCGAATGTTTTTAGATCATCATACGTCCAAGCAAAGACATCCTTAAATTCTTTAAACAATTTAATAAAGGCTGATTTCTCTTGCTTAGAACATCCCGTTCCCAAATTGATGCATTGTGGATTATCTTTAGTTCCTAGATTTAGTTTTTCATGGGTCAAGGAAGAACTATTCGTTTTACAATTTACCGATTTTCTGAATTTATCATGCAAATCATAAAACTTTTCTAATCTTACCATAGATTTTGGGATAGAATTTACCAGATCTGATGTGGTTTCCAGAGACCTTGGGTCCGATATTATCGTAAAATTGTGGAGTTCTTTGTCGTGGGTTCCTTCATCGATAACTGCACCTTGGAAAGTGTCTTCCATGTGCAGGAAACTGATGATCTGTTGATCATCATCGAACACTCTCCAATTAGTGATTTTGTTCGGGACTGATGGTCTAAACAACAACATTAGACAACAAGTCAGCCTCATAATTATTTAATCTTGGAATGGAATTAATGTTAAATGCAAAAAATTTGTGCATTAGATTCCATACCTCAGCTTGATAACTTTTCAGGTGTGGAGTCAGGCAATGAATGGAATTCCTTACCTGTTTGACCATAATTTCTGAATCGCCAAATACCATTAAATTCTAGATTTTCAAATCTAGTGCCTTTTTGAGTCCTTGCAGAAGTGCCTCGTATTCAACCGTATTGTCTATGCATTCAAATTCTAATCGGCAAGCGATCAAAGTTTTGTTACCTATTGGGTCAATGAGCACACATCCTGCACNTTTATTAACAAAAACTGTGGAGCCATCTACCTTTCATAAACTTTTAAATGAAGCGGTAATACAGTCATAAGTTTTAATGCTTTGTTTTCATGCTTTCAATCATGAATGAAGCATGAAAACAAAAACACTAGGAATAAATGAAAACTCACATTTGTAGTTTCAAAAATTGCTTATGAAGGACAACAAATGTACGACTCCAGGTAGGCAGTTACATAGATTATTATTTGACGCTTTAAAAAGTTAAAAATATGTTGGGCTACCAACAATGGCGACTTGCTGGGAGAAGCAGTTATCTCTGGATCAATGACGAGTTCAGGTTAGAAATATTTGAATGATTTCAAATCAAAGAACAACTGAAAGACATTTGAGAATCTTTGACAATCATTACATGGTCCAGCTTAAGATATCTTTCGTTAAAAAAATGAAATTTGGTGACAGACTTAACAAATGAAAGCCACAATGTTTAAGTTATTGGATCCAATACTGTTGACAGGGCCACTGTTGCCAGCAGGCATCCATAGCCTCAACATAGATGTCAATTAACCCACTCTGACGCCTTTATCCTGTCGAAGAAATTTCAAACCAGAATGAAGGATGCTTATGACCAAAATCAAAATTTATACCTGAGAATTTTCTTTAACCTGACATCACTTCGTTGTCAGCGGGCCTGTTCAGTACCTCGGTGAAGTTGTCTTGGCATCATGCATGCATACTCGCTGTCAGCAGACCTTTTCAGTGTCCCAGTGGGTTTGCAAACACTTCCCACAAGTCTCGAGAAATTATTGATATAATTTATAGATATCCAAAAGAGCAGGGTGATGCTGAAAATTTCAATCTTTGGCACATTTTGTTATTTTCTGTCTGCTTTAATTTTTTTCTTGCTAAATTTCATCATGATCTGAAAATAGTTCACTGACGAAACCAATTTTTCGAGGATAGGAAGGCATCGTTGAGTTACTTTCTTAAAAGAAGGGACATCGTAAAGATCTTTTAATGATAGTAGTGTTTACTCTCAAATACAAATTGAAACCAAGAAATCAATTCTCAAACAAAATACCATCTTTCACTAGTCTACGTTTTTAGAAAAACACAACAATTGATGCTCTGGCCGTCCTTGAAATTTGTTTAAAGATGAAGCATTATTCCCTTCCTTTTGAACTAGATTGTAATACATGCATGTTTAAATCAGAGAGCCAAAACAAAAAAAATAATGAAAGAAATAAAAATGAAAAAGAAAACCAAAACAAACCAAAACATAAATGGTTATGTACAAAAGGTGTATCTAGGATTTGTCAAGCGAAATACCTTTTGAGAACTTGGCCATTCACTGGAAAGGTGTCTGGCTATCCCTCTAAATTCTGTAGGGGGAAAGAACTGGGACCTAGTTTTTCCGTGATTAAGAATGGTCCCAACCACAGGTTTTGGAACTTAGTATGTTCCCCTTTCCCCTCATGAGGTTTATCCCACTTGAGGATGAGATCACCTACCTCAAAATTCCTGTCTGAGGCAGCACTCGAATCAAACCAACTTTTGACAATATATTGATGCTGATCTAGTTTTTGTTTTGCTTGAGTCCTTACCTCTTCTAACTTCAACAGAGCATTAATACGACTTTCCAGAGGAGGACAATCTTCTTCCTGAACCTTCTGTGATAGTTGCAGAGAGGGGAGCAGAACATGTAGAGGAAAAATTGTTTCCCTTCCGTAAACAAGAAAGAAGGGGGAATTACAAACAATAGTTTTCAGAGTTACCCTATCAGCCTAGAGTGTATTGAATAGTGCATTATGCATGTTTTTTTTCGAAGACTGTTCTCTTGATAATATTGATCAGGTTTTTGTTTGTCGATTTTGCCAAACCATTTCCTTAGGGGTAATAGCTGGCAGAATATTTTAGCTTTATCCATTTTTCTAAATCAAAGGCACTCATTTCGAGAGATGAAAAATAGGAAGCATTGTCGAATACTAGACATTCAGGAATACCAAATCGAGTGATGATGTTTAAATTAAGGAAAGATATTACCTGAATAGTGTTCACCACTTTTAATGGCGCAACCTCGGACCATATGGTGAAATAATCTATTGCTATGATGATGTATTTATGCTGGTGCGAGGAGGTGCGGTTTATTTGGCCAATAATGTCAAGACCCCATTGCTAAAAAGGGAAATCCACCGAGACAGGTTGCAGCGGGAATGTTGCCTTCTGTACACGTCCAGAAGCCTTTTGACAGATTACGCATTTCCAACATAATGTATGGGAATCCTTGAAAAGCGTGGGCCAATAATACCCTACCCTTAGTACTTTGTGGTCAGTAATGTCTCCACTGAAATGCCCACTAGCTTCTCCTGCATGCAACTCAGATAAGACTTTATTTTCTTCATCTCTTGCTAGACAACACATAAGGATTTCATCAAAAATTTTGTGAAATAATACACCGTTCACAAGTTGGTAAGGTGCAAACTTTAATCTCAATGCTCTCCTCTTTTTGGGATAAAGGTGAAGAGGAGCTGAATCATGTATTAGATAAAACTTAATGTCGTCATACCAAGGATTTGTAGGATTTTGTATACAACAGATTTGACTTTGATTATGTTGATCTTCAATTAACATATCAGTTTGACTTTGTTTTTCTTCAACTGAATCAACAACCAATTTACATATACCTTGGCCTCTAACAATTTATGTTGGGGTGATCTCGAGGTCATATTCTTGTAAGTATATCACCCAGTTTTCCCGTTTTTCACCCAGTTCTTTCTGTACTAATAAATTTCCGACAACAGGGTAAGGAACAATGACTTTAGTTCTAGATTTCAATAGATACGATTGAAAATGTTTTACTTATTTAAAAAAAGCATAAGCATGTTGATCTATAGCTAGATAATTAAGCTTTTCTCCCTTAAAGACTAAGCTCATAAAGGCAGCGGGAACCTCATTGTTTTCAACATTCCTTTGGGTTAGCAAAGCGGCATAAGATCGATCAGAGGCAAACGTGTAAAGAGTGAAATCTCGTGAAAAGTCAGGGCTTATTAGGGATGGAGCCTCTACTATGGATTTTTTGATTGAATCAAAGGCTTGACCTTCTTGAGTTCCCTAATGGTATTGCACATCCTTTTTTATTAAGTTTTGTAAAGGCCTCACCATTTCTAAAAAACTCAGAACGAACCTTCTGACAAAATTTATCTGACCTAGGAAAGATTGCATAGATTTTTTGGAAGAGGGGGGAGGGAGTTTTGAAATGACTTGAGTCCTCTCGGGATCAATGATCATACCTTCATTGGATATTATGAAACTGAGCAACTTGCCTTGTTCTACTGCAAAGACCAATTTTTTAGGATTCAAAGAGATGTCGTACTTATGACATCGTTGTAAAATAGATCTCAGATGGGCTAAGTGATCCTCCTTATTCTTGGAGAAAATCGTGACATCATCGAAATAGACTACTACAAATTGATTGATTAGACCGCAAAAAGTGATATCCATCGCTCTCTAGAAAGTGGCATTGACATTTATAAGCCCAAATGGAATCTTTCTATAAGCATAGGTTCCCCATGGAGTACAGAAGGTGGTTTTCAACTAGTTTGGAGGAGACATGAGGACTTGGTTGTATGATGAAAAACCGTCTAGTAGCGACAATATTTCAGAACCAGATACCTGCTGGAGAATTTGTTCCATCAGAGGAATGGGGTAGTTGTCTTTATCAGATGCTCGTTTTAAGTTTCGAAAATTGACACATAGTCGGATTTCGCCTCTTTTCTTCCTCACAGGGACAAGGTTAGAAACCCACTGAGTATGCCTTACCAGGAAGATTATTTTGCATTCAATAGTTTGTTTAGTTCCTTCTTGACCGTTGGTTCTAGATTTGGGTGCATCTTTCTTAACTTCTATTGAAAAGGATGAGTTAAGGGTTTCATAGGGATGATGTGTTGTATAGTGTTAGGGTCGAATGTTTTTAGATCATCATACGTCCAAGCAAAGACATCCTTAAATTCTTTAAACAATTTAATAAAGGCTGATTTCTCTTGCTTAGAACATCCCGTTCCCAAATTGATGCATTGTGGATTATCTTTAGTTCCTAGATTTAGTTTTTCATGGGTCAAGGAAGAACTATTCGTTTTACAATTTACCGATTTTCTGAATTTATCATGCAAATCATAAAACTTTTCTAATCTTACCATAGATTTTGGGATAGAATTTACCAGATCTGATGTGGTTTCCAGAGACCTTGGGTCCGATATTATCGTAAAATTGTGGAGTTCTTTGTCGTGGGTTCCTTCATCGATAACTGCACCTTGGAAAGTGTCTTCCATGTGCAGGAAACTGATGATCTGTTGATCATCATCGAACACTCTCCAATTAGTGATTTTGTTCGGGACTGATGGTCTAAACAACAACATTAGACAACAAGTCAGCCTCATAATTATTTAATCTTGGAATGGAATTAATGTTAAATGCAAAAAATTTGTGCATTAGATTCCATACCTCAGCTTGATAACTTTTCAGGTGTGGAGTCAGGCAATGAATGGAATTCCTTACCTGTTTGACCATAATTTCTGAATCGCCAAATACCATTAAATTCTAGATTTTCAAATCTAGTGCCTTTTTGAGTCCTTGCAGAAGTGCCTCGTATTCAACCGTATTGTCTATGCATTCAAATTCTAATCGGCAAGCGATCAAAGTTTTGTTACCTATTGGGTCAATGAGCACACATCCTGCACAAACTCCTTCTTTAGATTTGGACCCATCGAAGTAGAGAGAACATATGTGAGTCTCATCAATTGTATGTGACATATTAGGGAGAGCTGTTGACTGTGTGCATGTCATGAGTTTTGACTGCTATTCTGGGTCAGTAATGGTAGAAGTTTCTACCATTAAGTTACCGAAAAATGTGTTCATTCCCTGCATTTCAGGTGAATTAGCAGAAGCAGTAAATGGTTCATTAGTGTCATTTAAATCAGTCACGGTAAGCTTGAGATAACACTCATGATTGATCTTGATTCTATTAGGCTTTCCATTCTCTGGCAGCCACAAATGAGACCAGTCTATCGCAAAGTAACCATGCAACTATTCAGACCAATCCCTACTTCAGGGATGTCCATGACAATAATATCAATAATTTGGTGAACTTTAGGATTAGAGGATAATCTGATAAGGACATTTTTTAATTCACCTATCACCTTAACACTGGTTCGATCAAGATGAATAATTTTCAGATTTGAAGGTTGGACTTCAACATTGATTTTCTGGCAGACAGACCAAGGCATTACATTTGATGATGCGCTAGAATCTAGCATACAATTATGTACATTCCTATTGCAAATTTCAAAGGTCAACAGAAAAGGTGGGACATTTCTACGAGTGTCAACGACATAAATTTGTTGATTTTTAGTTGCAGTCCCAGGAATTATTCTATCTACATTTGTTACACTTTTTACAGCAAGGTCTCTTTTATCCGAGGGTTCTAGTTTCGTTTTAACGGGAACCTTTTGAGATGTTTTAGGGTTGTTTTCAACAAATTTGTTGCTGTTCAGATTGCTGTTTTTGTTGTTTTCTGCAATGTTCTGAAGCATCTTTTGTAGAAGAAAAGGAAATTTCAACAATTCATAAACATAAATATTAGCTCTAAGTTTCTTAAGGTCTTGAATTAGATTGTACTCTAAACTTGGGGTTTCTGAATTCTGTTTAGTTTCAGTCTTCTTAAACTGTTTTTGAAGTGCACTAGTTCCAATTTCAGAAGAGGGTTTGTTTTGTGTTTTGCTTCTGGTATTATAAGGATGAACCATTTCAAAATTGGCTTGAAAGCTACTATCTGAAAAATGCCCAAAGATGTTGGGAGAGGATTCATCCTCTTCCACTATTTCTTATTCAACTACATCTTCAGAAATCTCAAGGGGAACTAAGTTATCATGAGCTTCAAGGATTGTCTGTATCGCATATTGTAGGCTTTCTAAATTAAGGCCTTTAGAATTTAAGTTGGGTCAGTTCGTGGCAAAAGGTTTTCTGAAAGAGGGTTTGTGAGGCCCTTTTCTTGAAGAAGCTTCTTCAACCGATCTCCTTAAATCTACGACTTGATTAGACAATTTATGAATGAACTTATGTAAACTTTCCAGATTTGAACTGTCTGATTGAGTTTTGGTTTGGGGAGGTCTAGGAAGAATTTCAATTTTCTTCTTGGAAGATGAGTTAATCTCTGCCTCATTACAGATATTATCCTTTAGGCTTAGAATATCTTTCTCAATTTGGCTTGCCTCCTCAAAGGATTCCAATAATGTTGCTTTCTTAGACCTTTTTACCCAGATTGCTATGTTCTGGTGTAAGGCTTTGGTGTAGTATGTGATGATAATATTTTNGAGTTAAGGGTTTCATAGGGATGATGTGTTGTATAGTGTTAGGGTCGAATGTTTTTAGATCATCATACGTCCAAGCAAAGACATCCTTAAATTCTTTAAACAATTTAATAAAGGCTGATTTCTCTTGCTTAGAACATCCCGTTCCCAAATTGATGCATTGTGGATTATCTTTAGTTCCTAGATTTAGTTTTTCATGGGTCAAGGAAGAACTATTCGTTTTACAATTTACCGATTTTCTGAATTTATCATGCAAATCATAAAACTTTTCTAATCTTACCATAGATTTTGGGATAGAATTTACCAGATCTGATGTGGTTTCCAGAGACCTTGGGTCCGATATTATCGTAAAATTGTGGAGTTCTTTGTCGTGGGTTCCTTCATCGATAACTGCACCTTGGAAAGTGTCTTCCATGTGCAGGAAACTGATGATCTGTTGATCATCATCGAACACTCTCCAATTAGTGATTTTGTTCGGGACTGATGGTCTAAACAACAACATTAGACAACAAGTCAGCCTCATAATTATTTAATCTTGGAATGGAATTAATGTTAAATGCAAAAAATTTGTGCATTAGATTCCATACCTCAGCTTGATAACTTTTCAGGTGTGGAGTCAGGCAATGAATGGAATTCCTTACCTGTTTGACCATAATTTCTGAATCGCCAAATACCATTAAATTCTAGATTTTCAAATCTAGTGCCTTTTTGAGTCCTTGCAGAAGTGCCTCGTATTCAACCGTATTGTCTATGCATTCAAATTCTAATCGGCAAGCGATCAAAGTTTTGTTACCTATTGGGTCAATGAGCACACATCCTGCACCAACTCCTTCTTTAGATTTGGACCCATCGAAGTAGAGAGAACATATGTGAGTCTCATCAATTGTATGTGACATATTAGGGAGAGCTGTTGACTGTGTGCATGTCATGAGTTATGACTGCTATTCTGGGTCAGTAATGGTAGAAGTTTCTACCATTAAGTTACCGAAAAATGTGTTCATTCCCTGCATTTCAGGTGAATTAGTAAAAGCAGTAAATGGTTCATTAGTGTCATTTAAATCAGTCACGGTAAGCTTGAGATAACACTCATGATTGATCTTGATTCTATTAGGCTTTCCATTCTCTGGCAGCCGCAAATGAGACCAGTGTATCGCAAAGTAACCATGCAACTATTCAGACCAATCCCTACTTCAGGGATGTCCATGACAATAATATCAATAATCTGGTGAACTTTAGGATTAGAGGATAATCTGATAAGGACATTTTTTAATTCACCTATCACCTTAACACTGGTTCGATCAAGATGAATAATTTTCAAACTTGAAGGTTGGACTTCAACATTGATTTTCTGGCAGACAGACCAAGGCATTACATTTGATGATGCGCCAGAATCTAACATACAATTATGTACATTCCTATTGAAAATTTCAAAAGTCAACAGAAAAGGTGGGACATTTCTACGAGTGTTAACGACATAACTTTGTTGATTTTTAGTTGCAGTCCCAGGAATTATTCTATCTACATTTGTTACACTTTTTACAGCAAGGTCTCTTTTATCCGAGGGTTCTAGTGTCGTTTTAACGGGAACCTTTTGAGATGTTTTAGGGTTGTTTTCAACAAATTTGTTGCTGTTCAGATTGTTGTTTTTGTTGTTTTCTGCAATGTTCTGAAGCATCTTTTGCAGAAGAAAAGGAAATTTCAACAATTCATAAACATAAATATTAGCTCTAAGTTTCTTAAGGTCTTGAATTAGATTGTACTCTAAACTTGGGGTTTCTGAATTCTGTTTAGTTTCAGTCTTCTTAAACTGTTTTTGAAGTGCACTAGTTCCAATTTCAGAAGAGGGTTTGTTTTGTGTTTTGCTTCTGGTATTATAAGGATGAACCATTTCAAAATTGGCTTGAAAGCTACTATCTGAAAAATGCCCAAAGATGTTGGGAGAGGATTCATCCTCTTCCACTATTTCTTATTCAACTACATCTTCAGAAATCTCAAGGGGAACTAAGTTATCATGAGCTTCAAGGATTGTCTGTATCGCATATTGTAGGCTTTCTAAATTAAGGCCTTTAGAATTTAAGTTGGGTCAGTTCGTGGCAAAAGGTTTTCTGAAAGAGGGTTTGTGAGGCCCTTTTCTTGAAGAAGCTTCTTCAACCGATCTCCTTAAATCTACGACTTGATTAGACAATTTATGAATGAACTTATGTAAACTTTCCAGATTTGAACTGTCTGATTGAGTTTTGGTTTGGGGAGGTCTAGGAAGAATTTCAATTTTCTTCTTGGAAGATGAGTTAATCTCTGCCTCATTACAGATATTATCCTTTAGGCTTAGAATATCTTTCTCAATTTGGCTTGCCTCCTCAAAGGATTCCAATAATGTTGCTTTCTTAGACCTTTTTACCCAGATTGCTATGTTCTGGTGTAAGGCTTTGGTGTAGTATGTGATGATAATATTTTCAGCAGGCATTGAATCAATGGGGATTCGATTTTTTAATGTAAGAAACCTTTGATTAAAGCCTTTTATTTTTTCCTTGGGGTTCATCTTTAAACTTGAGAGTTCCATGACTAATACTTTGGTAGATTTGTCTTCTCCGAATTTCTCAAGGAAACAAGATTCAAATCTATCCGAAGATACAATGGTGTGGGGTTGTTGGGAAAAATACCACATAGAGGCATTGCCTTCGAATGTATACGGGAAAAGTCTACATACTACATCTTCGTGTTCTATGTTTCAGAGTCTAATGGCTAGCATGAGTTTTTTTATGTGATCCTCAACGATTTTCTTAGAATCTGGATCAAATTTGGGGATCCATTTCTCCGGATGTTTAGGCAAAGGATGCTAAGGTCCAGGTATGGACACAACATCTTGATCGAGCCAAGGTCTGGCGAAATTGTTTGGATTTTCCATGGGTGTGGGTGGTGTCGAAGGCTGAGGTGAAGAAATTCCTTTGTTCGATGACTCTTCTCCTGAAGAGGAGGGAGATGAAGGTGGTGGTGAAGGTGGGATACCAGATCCTCTGGCTGTGGGAGTGGGGATGTGATCTAGATCCGTAGGATTTAGGAGAAGACCAGTGCCTTCGCGTTGCTCTCTAATATTAGAGAAATCTAAGGGTTGATTCAGTGGTTGACCTGGTTGTCTGATACGGGCCAAAGCACCATGTGTCCTTAGAAGTGATTGACAAACAATTTCTTATACGTCAGACCCTGAAGGGTTTGGTGTTACTGGCTCAATGGTAATATTTGGATTTTCGTTTGAGGTGGTTGCTGTTTGAGAAGTAACATTGTCGTCAGAATGAATTCTTATTACTATAGGGGAGAGGGTGTGTGGGGGAGGAGTCTTGCGACCTCCACATGCCATCAATCGTGTCCAGGCCCTCCTTCTAGCACCATTTGTTGACGGGTGAAAATGATCGTTCATCAATTGGAAGAACGAGTCCGGTCCGGGGTTGTCTAAATAACCCAAGTTGTTTGGTGTGAATTGCTCCGACGGGTTTAATGGCTCCGTTGGACAATCTTAAATTCCTAAAAGAAATGAATAAAAGAAAAAGAGAAAACTAACAAATAACTACATAGTGTATATATGTATATACATATCTATATAACTATTTTAAATAATATTTACACAATAGATCTGTTTATATAATTTATGTGCATGATGTACAAGCTACGAGTTTTAATATAAACTCACAGAAATCTATGAAAAGATGGCTGCTTTAACAAAAGCACATAAAGAAAGCACATAAACTATTTTTATTTATCTAAGATTAAACAAAAAAAATACTATGAAACAAAAGTATGTGGACGGTCAAAGCCAGACCATATATTAGAGTTTCGTAAACAAATAAACAACATAAAGAAATGAACTAATCTATCAATGAGTTAATCGACGTGCATCCAACATCTATATAATTATGGAAAGTCCAGCCAGTCTGTCCAAGAGATAAATATGCAATGAACCTTGAAACTGTTCGGAATAAATGCAACACAGTATATTGACTGTTGAATTTTAACGACAAAAAGAAGAGATGCAAATAATCGTGGTGATCTTATGATTTACAAGCAATTACAGTGAGATAAATCTTATTGTAAGAACTTTTCATTTAAACATTTCAACAAAAAATTAAAGATAAATATCATAATCTGAGTTGAATAGATGATCACCCTATATAATATCTAAAACATCACATATGGACAATATTTATAAATGAATTATCCCAACTCATAATAAAGCATGAAGACAAAAGCTATCAACACCTATTATCATGTCAAGATAAACATATCTCAAACTAAGACATCATACACAAGAAGCTAAATCTATAATATGCATTTCTGTTCCATTCAAGTCTATCAACTAATTGTCCATACTTCAACCCCAGGCCAAGATGATTTAATTACAAAAATATGAGTTTATAAAGGGTTCAAAAAATCTAACTGTCTTATCTTATAAGATAAGATTAAATCTCTACAATCATCTACTGATTACAAAAATAGGGGGAATATAACCACCCCAAATCACACTAAATCTCTAAAAACGAAAAAGAGTATGTTCCTGTTTACACAAAAATGAGCCATGGATATGGCTAATAAGATAAAAAAAAGGCTCCAGATCATTTAGTCACCATAAAATCCCAAATATCCTCAAAGAAAAAGATGAAATAAAGAAATTCAGATATGCATTTAACCAATATTTTCCAAATTTCGAATAAGAATAGACTGGCTACAGAATCTGTTGATTCTGTAGCTAGTCTTATTTTAGCAATAAAATCTAATTTATTCTATGAACAAGAAGGTAACACTATTTTAAGACAAAAATAAATCTTTACCTTTAATTGGAAAATCAAATCGATTCACATGATCTCAGAATTGATCACTGTTGTGATACTTTCAACATTTTTTTAGTATGATGTTCTCTGTTGTTTTCAGACGTTTTCCTTGTCTCTGAACACTAGACTTGAACCTACGATTTTCCTCTATTAGGAGGTCGACCAGATTGGTGAGGGTTTTGATCTGTGATTATAAAATGGGTATGTCCATGTAATACTTGTCAATCCAGAATAGACAAGTTTCACATTGTAAACTTGTGATGGGCATTTGAGAATGCCCACAGTTGTGTGTCAGACTGTCTTCACTTTTGCCTTTAGATTTTTTATCTAAACTAATACCTGGAAACCCTTGACTGTGCTTTAAGAAAGGTGGAAGATTATCCACCAAATTGTAAGCCTGGTGGGGTTCTACTTGGAAGGAAGGAGGGTCTTCTTAGGCCAGGAATCTGTCGATCTTCGAGTCTGAGTTCTCATGGATCTCGATCGTCGAGATCATATGAGATCTTGATTTATTTCACAGTTTCCTCGAGATCAACCTACCAGCCCTTTTATTTTTAAAACCTAAATCGATATCAGCTTTAGATGGCTTCCCCACTGGTCTGTTTGTATTCTTAACAGAGGCTTGAAGATGGCTCTTCTCAACATCTTTTGGTTCGGATACAGGCTTACTAAGGGTGGCAATAAGAAAGGCTTGTGTAGATGAAGGGATCACTCTGGCAGGGACTAAGGTTTCCTCTATCACGGGTTTGATATCCTTTATAGCATTGGAGTCAATGAAACCATTTTGGGCCAGGAAGGCATTCCAGTCATCATTTTGTAACTTCAATTGGTGTACTAACAATATCTTTATTAAGCTGTGGTGAAACAATCTTGAATCCAATTGTTGTCTTTTATACCTCTTTGCCATTTTATACAAGCTTCTCCATAAGTAATATAGCATATTTAATTGAAACCCAATGAAATTCATAAGCAAACGTATATGATATAGAAAAACAAAACCAAAACAGCCTTAACATGTCACGAATTGTTTCAAGACTGGTAGCAAGNAGAAGAAAAGGAAATTTCAACAATTCATAAACATAAATATTAGCTCTAAGTTTCTTAAGGTCTTGAATTAGATTGTACTCTAAACTTGGGGTTTCTGAATTCTGTTTAGTTTCAGTCTTCTTAAACTGTTTTTGAAGTGCACTAGTTCCAATTTCAGAAGAGGGTTTGTTTTGTGTTTTGCTTCTGGTATTATAAGGATGAACCATTTCAAAATTGGCTTGAAAGCTACTATCTGAAAAATGCCCAAAGATGTTGGGAGAGGATTCATCCTCTTCCACTATTTCTTATTCAACTACATCTTCAGAAATCTCAAGGGGAACTAAGTTATCATGAGCTTCAAGGATTGTCTGTATCGCATATTGTAGGCTTTCTAAATTAAGGCCTTTAGAATTTAAGTTGGGTCAGTTCGTGGCAAAAGGTTTTCTGAAAGAGGGTTTGTGAGGCCCTTTTCTTGAAGAAGCTTCTTCAACCGATCTCCTTAAATCTACGACTTGATTAGACAATTTATGAATGAACTTATGTAAACTTTCCAGATTTGAACTGTCTGATTGAGTTTTGGTTTGGGGAGGTCTAGGAAGAATTTCAATTTTCTTCTTGGAAGATGAGTTAATCTCTGCCTCATTACAGATATTATCCTTTAGGCTTAGAATATCTTTCTCAATTTGGCTTGCCTCCTCAAAGGATTCCAATAATGTTGCTTTCTTAGACCTTTTTACCCAGATTGCTATGTTCTGGTGTAAGGCTTTGGTGTAGTATGTGATGATAATATTTTTAGCAGGCATTGAATCAATGGGGATTCGATTTTTTAATGTAAGAAACCTTTGATTAAATCCTTTTATTTTTTCCTTGGGGTTCATCTTTAAACTTGAGAGTTCCATGACTAATACTTTGGTAGATTTGTCTTCTCCGAATTTCTCAAGGAAACAAGATTCAAATCTATCTGAAGATACAATGGTGTGGGGTTGTTGGGAAAAATACCACATAGAGGCATTACCTTCGAATGTATACAGGAAAAGTCTACATACTACATCTTCGTGTTCTATGTTTCAGAGTCTAATGGCTAGCATGAGTTTTTTTATGTGATCCTCAACGATTTTCTTAGAATCTAGATCAAATTTGGGGATCCATCTCTCCGGATGTTTAGGCAAAGGATGCTAAGGTCCAGGTATGGCTACAACATCTTGATCGAGCCAAGGTCTGGCAAAATTGTTTGAGTTTCCATGGGTGTGGGTGGTGTCGAAGGCTGAGGTGAAGAAATTCCTTTGTCCGATGACTCTTCTCCTGAAGAGGAGGGAGATGAAGGTGGTGGTGAAGGTGGGATACCAGATCCTCTGGCTGTGGGAGTGGGGATGTGATCTAGATCCATAGGATTTAGGAGAAGACCAGTGCCTTCGCGTTGCTCTCTAATATTAGAGAAATCTAAGGGTTGATTCAGTGGTTGACCTGGTTGTCTGATACGGGCCAAAGCACCATGTGTCCTTAGAAGTGATTGACAAACAATTTCTTATACGTCAGACCCTGAAGGGTTTGGTGTTACTGGCTCAATGGTAATATTTGGATTTTCGTTTGAGGTGGTTGCTGTTTGAGAAGTAACATTGTCGTCAGAATGAATTCTTATTACTATAGGGGAGAGGGTGTGTGGGGGAGGAGTCTTGCGACCTCCACATGCCATCAATCGTGTCCAGGCCCTCCTTCTAGCACCATTTGTTGACGGGTGAAAATGATCGTTCATCAATTGGAAGAACGAGTCCGGTCCGGGGTTGTCTAAATAACCCAAGTTGTTTGGTGTGAATTGCTCCGACGGGTTTAATGGCTCCGTTGGACAATCTTAAATTCCTAAAAGAAATGAATAAAAGAAAAAGAGAAAACTAACAAATAACTACATAGTGTATATATGTATATACATATCTATATAACTATTTTAAATAATATTTACACAATAGATCTGTTTATATAATTTATGTGCATGATGTACAAGCTACGAGTTTTAATATAAACTCACAGAAATCTATGAAAAGATGGCTGCTTTAACAAAAGCACATAAAGAAAGCACATAAACTATTTTTATTTATCTAAGATTAAACAAAAAAAATACTATGAAACAAAAGTATGTGGACGGTCAAAGCCAGACCATATATTAGAGTTTCGTAAACAAATAAACAACATAAAGAAATGAACTAATCTATCAATGAGTTAATCGACGTGCATCCAACATCTATATAATTATGGAAAGTCCAGCCAGTCTGTCCAAGAGATAAATATGCAATGAACCTTGAAACTGTTCGGAATAAATGCAACACAGTATATTGACTGTTGAATTTTAACGACAAAAAGAAGAGATGCAAATAATCGTGGTGATCTTATGATTTACAAGCAATTACAGTGAGATAAATCTTATTGTAAGAACTTTTCATTTAAACATTTCAACAAAAAATTAAAGATAAATATCATAATCTGAGTTGAATAGATGATCACCCTATATAATATCTAAAACATCACATATGGACAATATTTATAAATGAATTATCCCAACTCATAATAAAGCATGAAGACAAAAGCTATCAACACCTATTATCATGTCAAGATAAACATATCTCAAACTAAGACATCATACACAAGAAGCTAAATCTATAATATGCATTTCTGTTCCATTCAAGTCTATCAACTAATTGTCCATACTTCAACCCCAGGCCAAGATGATTTAATTACAAAAATATGAGTTTATAAAGGGTTCAAAAAATCTAACTGTCTTATCTTATAAGATAAGATTAAATCTCTACAATCATCTACTGATTACAAAAATAGGGGGAATATAACCACCCCAAATCACACTAAATCTCTAAAAACGAAAAAGAGTATGTTCCTGTTTACACAAAAATGAGCCATGGATATGGCTAATAAGATAAAAAAAAGGCTCCAGATCATTTAGTCACCATAAAATCCCAAATATCCTCAAAGAAAAAGATGAAATAAAGAAATTCAGATATGCATTTAACCAATATTTTCCAAATTTCGAATAAGAATAGACTGGCTACAGAATCTGTTGATTCTGTAGCTAGTCTTATTTTAGCAATAAAATCTAATTTATTCTATGAACAAGAAGGTAACACTATTTTAAGACAAAAATAAATCTTTACCTTTAATTGGAAAATCAAATCGATTCACATGATCTCAGAATTGATCACTGTTGTGATACTTTCAACATTTTTTTAGTATGATGTTCTCTGTTGTTTTCAGACGTTTTCCTTGTCTCTGAACACTAGACTTGAACCTACGATTTTCCTCTATTAGGAGGTCGACCAGATTGGTGAGGGTTTTGATCTGTGATTATAAAATGGGTATGTCCATGTAATACTTGTCAATCCAGAATAGACAAGTTTCACATTGTAAACTTGTGATGGGCATTTGAGAATGCCCACAGTTGTGTGTCAGACTGTCTTCACTTTTGCCTTTAGATTTTTTATCTAAACTAATACCTGGAAACCCTTGACTGTGCTTTAAGAAAGGTGGAAGATTATCCACCAAATTGTAAGCCTGGTGGGGTTCTACTTGGAAGGAAGGAGGGTCTTCTTAGGCCAGGAATCTGTCGATCTTCGAGTCTGAGTTCTCATGGATCTCGATCGTCGAGATCATATGAGATCTTGATTTATTTCACAGTTTCCTCGAGATCAACCTACCAGCCCTTTTATTTTTAAAACCTAAATCGATATCAGCTTTAGATGGCTTCCCCACTGGTCTGTTTGTATTCTTAACAGAGGCTTGAAGATGGCTCTTCTCAACATCTTTTGGTTCGGATACAGGCTTACTAAGGGTGGCAATAAGAAAGGCTTGTGTAGATGAAGGGATCACTCTGGCAGGGACTAAGGTTTCCTCTATCACGGGTTTGATATCCTTTATAGCATTGGAGTCAATGAAACCATTTTGGGCCAGGAAGGCATTCCAGTCATCATTTTGTAACTTCAATTGGTGTACTAACAATATCTTTATTAAGCTGTGGTGAAACAATCTTGAATCCAATTGTTGTCTTTTATACCTCTTTGCCATTTTATACAAGCTTCTCCATAAGTAATATAGCATATTTAATTGAAACCCAATGAAATTCATAAGCAAACGTATATGATATAGAAAAACAAAACCAAA
>JZKD02S0250980.1:0-21062 GCA_000966675.3 Picea glauca
TTTGAATAAGTTATTAGCTCTTCTCTTACAAACTTTTGCCTTCAAACATGAAATTGTCACATGCCCTTAGTTAGAATCTCTCAAATTGCATGAGCCCATGGACCACCATTACTAATAATTCTCTTATGGACCCTCTAATAGTTTTTGAGAGCGTGGAATAAAGAACACTCATAAAACCCACTTCTCTTATAATCATTTGCCTTTGTACATGAAGTGGTCACATGCCCCTCATTAGAGCCTCTCAAAATGCATTAGCCCATGGACCACCATTATTTAAAACCCATTAGCCCATGGACTGCACTTACTAACAATGCCACATGAGCCCTTCCAATAGTTTTTGAGAGTGCAGGACAAAGAACAACCATAAAACCTAATTCTCTTACGGTCCTTTGACTTTGTACATGAAGTTGCATATGCCTTTCATTATAGCCCATGGACCACCATTATTCAGAACCCACATGAGCCCTTCCAAAACTTTTTGAAAGTGTAAATTAAATAATGATGAAAACACCTACTTCTTTTACAATCCTTTGAGTTTGTACATGAAGTGCTACATGCCCTAGCTAGAGCTTCTCAAATTGCATCAGCATGTGGATTGCCACAATTAACAAACCCATCTAACCACTGCAAAACTTTTTGAGAGCCTGGAAGAAAGAACACTCAAAAGACCTACTTCTCTTACAATCCTTTGCCTTTGTACACGAAGTGGTCACATGCCCCTAGCTAAAACCTTTCATATTGCGTTAAAGACCATGTACCACCATTGTTAATAAAGCCGCACCACATCTTCCAACACCTTTGAGAGTGTAGAATAAAGAACACTCTAAACACCTAATTTTCTTACAATCCGACCTTCGCATATGAAGTGGTCACATGCCTCTTACATTGCATTAGCTCATGATTGCCACTATTGAATAAACTATACTAGCTCCTCCAACATGTTTTGAGATCGTAGAACAAAAAGCACTCAAAACACTTACCTCCCTTACAATCATTTGCATTCATACATAAAGTGATGGTCACATGCCGCTAACTAAAACTTCTCAAATTACATTAAAGCATGGACCACCACTATTGATAAATCCACATTAACCCCTCCAACATATTTTGTGAACATAGAATAAATAACATTCCAAATACTTACTTCTAAATCCTTCACATTTGTACATAAAGTGCCACATACCCCTAGTTAAAACCTCTCAAATTGCATTAGCCTATGAACCACCACTAATAATAAAACTACACTAATCCCTCCAACACTTTTTTGAGAGTATAAAATAAATAACACTCAAAATAAGTACTTCCCTTAAAATCCTTTGCCTTCTTACATGAAGTGGTCACATACTTCTAACTCAAATTGCATTAACACATAGATCACCACTCTAAACAAATTCCATTAACACATAAATCATTATTATTAACAAAATCATACCCGTGAATCAAAACTTTTTCACATAGTAAAATAAAATAAAGAGAGTAGTTTAAACCTTCTACTTTTTAAATTTTATTTTATCTCATCACTTTTTTCCACTCAGATTTGCCTAAAATTTAGAAAAATTAATTTTTCCACTCAGTTTTGCTTAAAATTTAGAAAAATTAATTGAATTTGAATTAGTAGAGTAAACAGTAAAAACTCTTAGTTGAATTATTCAAACAAGTTTTACCTATGACTTGGTCAACTGCGTTCACACACTCACTGGGTTTTGAACAGAGGTCATTATCGTGGCAAGTGGTCCTACATGCCGGTAAAAGCATGCCACGTGGCTTTCGCTTAAATTAATTAATCACATTGAGCGACGATGTAAAGCCATTGGGAAAGAAAAACGTGTGAAAGTAAAGGGGTCCATTATCATTTTCAGAGCCCATATCTAATGGTAAAATTCCACGTGTTCCATCAAGCGTTCTTTGTTTGTCTTGCTTAGCTGGACCATTATCCGACGTGGAAAGCTCAGCTGGAACTATCTATACATTGGCGAATGCGTTGAACAGTCGGCGTTCGCTCCCTTGCTTGGCGTCGGGCACACCCATGCTTGCCTTCCCCTGTTTGTCCAGCGCGCCACAGCGATGAAATGATGAAAAATGTCGTCGTGGAAGGGGGTAGAGGAAGAGGATTTTCTTTTACGTAAGTAGTGGGCGTCCCTGTCAAGAAAACGCATGCAGCGCACTTTATCTTTCGACCAGCTGGTAAAGAGAAGGAAGAGAAAAAGGAAGTGCGCATCGTGTAATGTGATTTATTATTATTTAATTATCTTTAATAATAATAAAATTTATGTGGAGGGCAGAGACAAAGAAGCGCTCTGTTTTGTGCCCTGCCTTCTTCTGCCCGCCGGAGGGAGAGGAACGAACAAACTGGAAGACCAGGCCACCTCGTATTTGCTCCCAGGTAACTCGCGAAATAGAGCATTCCCACACCGATCTGAGTGGTCACGAGTTCGAAATCCGCTTCCAATCATTCTAGCATTGCAGACCTGGTGCCGCTGACTTCCTTCATGAATTTTCCCGGGCTATTTTGACGCAGGTTTCGTCCGGATCCGGTGTCGTATGCATTGCCCCTGAAAGATCAAGTTTAATGAGGCCCTACGCCGTGCAGGAAGTGCATTTTCGTTGCTCGTGAATCTCGCTGCGGAGAAGTGTTCCGGGTTTCTGCGGTCAAAATATGACTTCATTTGGCTAGATTGAAGAGGAAATGGGGACGGCTGCAGGTTTTTAAATCACATTTCGGTTCTTTGTCAAGAAAATCGCTAAATCGAGGGCCTGCTGTCCCTGTTTTGAGGCTTCAGTTTAGTGTGAAAGGTTATTTGCTGTACATTTTTGGAAACAAGCCTTGAATGAGCTCATTGGGACGTGCACTCTAGTTTTTCAAGATTTCCGAGACTAAATTTCGCGATTCACATGTGAAAACGGTCATTTCTTACACATTTCCCGAGTTGTGGCCCAAGTGAACTGTTCGGTACTCTATGTTGTGGTTTCTGAGCGTTGCATGGAATATCGGGCGACATTGAAGGTTGAAAGAGCTCATGCATTCCGAACTTAAGGCGGGATATGGACCGGACAGTTACTTTCTCCTGATTTTCGGCGTCTGGCGTCAAATGCCTCTTCGGCACTGGTTACATTGTGTATAAGGTTTTTTCCCCTGGTCTAGGGCCGTGATTTGCCTCTTCGGCAATGGTTACAGTGATGTATAAGGTTTGTTCTACCCAAAGGCTGCGATTTCAGTTGGAATTTTGAAGGATGTTATCATACATGTCTTTTCCAGTAAATGCAGATGTGCATTTGATGCATTTTAGCGGATATTGTTGCCCTGGGTAATTTAGCATAATTTATTTAACACACAATGCTGAAAGCTTCTCATAAAGCAGTACAGTATAACATGTACAAACACTTTATGTTGGTAGCGAATATTTTTTGTGACTAATTTCAGGATATGCTAAATCATGGAATATTCACAGTCTTCTCTTTGTTTACTTTGGGCAAGGCTGACAGAACCGACTGTTTTTTCAGGACATTTCCAGCGCTGCCGGAAAGTTTACTTCGCCTTAAACTCTGATGGAGACGTACATCTTCCTTAATGAGCTGACAATGTGGGTTCCTGGTTCTAGATTGGAATTATTTGAAGCACTCTAATGCGAAAGCGTGCAACTTTCTTAAATATTGAACTGGAAAACAACTTAAACAGCGGAGATGAAAGCAGATACGCTCCTTGATTATGCTGCACTTCAGCTCTCTCCCAGGGAGACGAGGTACATGGAAATGCTGTTTTTCTTTCCACGTTTTTCTTAATCTGTGTAAGTCGAAAATAACTGTGAGAACCTTAGGTCTGTTCACCCACTGAACATTGGGCACATGTTGGAGTTCTCTGCTTTCCTTGCTCAAGTACCAAAGAATGACGGGAATGAAAGAAAAAAGCACGAGGGTTAGACTTTGATGTGTGGATTAGAGTTACAATGCAACTATTAGAATGATTCCTTTGCACGGATCTACATTGTATTTAATAATCATAGCACATCTAGATCTAATGTGTCAACTGTCAATTTGTGATCAAATTTCACAGCAAACAGAATTTTTGACTTATTCCAAATCTGGTATTATTGCACGGCAGGTATGAAGTATTCCTTTCAGGTGGTGGTGAAACGGAGAAGCTTGATCAAGGGCTTCCGAAGCCTCTGCTTGAACATTTTCCTGCAGCACAAGAACTAGTCCATGGAGACGGACGTATTTTTAAGCTTGAATTGTCAGAAAACGAGAGTGGGGCACCGTGGTTTACTAAAGGCACCGTGGAAAGGTCAGCCATGATCTGAACTTCAGTAAAACGGAACATTTGACCCACACTATAGAAGTGTTTACTCCCGAGTCCTTTTTATGATCTGGGGAAAACAAATTGGGGATACGTATAATCTGCTCTGATATCTTATCGAATTTTTATCACTAGGTTTGTACGATTTGCAAACACTCCTGAGCTGCTGGAGCAGGTCAATGCCATTCGGGCAGAGATGGCTCAATTGGATAATGCAAGAAATTTTAATCTTGCTCCATATCCCCTGGTAAGAACAGTAATCTTAATTTATTTTCTTGTTTATTTTTTGTCCATCTCATCAGTAGCAGAAAATTTGAGGCAAACCGTAATGATTTGTTCTAAGGCGTAATTTCTTTCTCTGCAGTGTGATGGAGATCAAACTTCCAGTGTGGAATTGACAACAGGTATGTTGGAAATTATGAACTTGACTTTTTGGAAATTCAAGAAGTCTCTGGTCCTGGATGAATCTATAGTCCAATTTAGTGTTTGATATTGGAATTTATTTTGTTAAGCGGCACACTATAGGTGCCTTTGGTTTTCTCTTGACCGAGGTAGATACTTAATTTAAACAATGTTGGTCTTATTCAACCTGCCGATGACTGACAAGGGTCAGGCTATCTGTGAAGAGACATTGGACCTTTCTCAACAGAAAGATAGAAAAATTAGCTGTAAAAGTTGAAGGTTTTGGGAAACCTAGGCCGCCGTTGAGAATTTCAGCCTATCCTCTTAGGCTGGTTCTGAGGTTAGTTTACCCTGTACATAGTCATACTGAATTTGAGGGATATTTGTAACTGGTCTTAATTGTGTGCAACCATCAAGTTCAAACTGTAGCCATAGTTTGGAGTTTTGTTAGGCCAATACTCCTCTGTCTTTCTGTCGTGCTTTGAATCTTCAATAGAACAGAGGCAAAGGGTAAGAAATTCAACTCAATGCCAGTCAAACTGGTATGTGGCAACAGACCTAGACTATAGTGAATCTGTCCAGTGTCAATATATTGTTCTTGGACACTGTTTTTGCAGAATAAGCAAAATCAGGAAATATGACCATATTTTGTCTCTGCCATTTCTAATGCTTCACTGATATGTCGTTCGGATGGCAATGTTTCATATAGATAGCAATCACGCGCTATGCAATAGTGTTTGAGTGCATAGCTTGTTTTTGTGTATATGTGAGGTGAATAACCCATGCCTACCTAGAGGTATTTTTTGTTTTACAAGGGATAAAAGCAACTTCAGAGTGGAAAGTCACTGATGACTGAATTAATACCAAGATGAGGAGCTGGAGGAACTTCTAGTGTAGGTCTCTTGATTGAAACTATGTTTGCGACCATGCTTGTTTGCCTTGGAAATTGAGATGTTTTAGCCAGACACTATGTTCTGTTTTGTTCTTTTTGTTGAGATGTTGTTCTTTTAAATGATTCTAAAGTTTAATTTCTGTAGGGTTCAACAACTTCTGTTAGAGACCAGTATGTGAACCTTGTCAGCAATATCTTTTCAGCCTCGAATGTTAGGAATGTTGCTGATTGACATTTCATCTAGTTCTCAGGCTCTTTCATGTGATCTTTTCCAGTCCACCTCTTTCTCTTATTTTTCTCAAAATTTTCATGTGTTATAGCTTCTTTGATATTTACTTTGTCAGAAATGTTTTATACACTCCCATTGGATACTCTATTCATGTTTTTCCAGTCCCATTGGCCATATTTGGCTGCCAGTGGAGACTAATATATAAATTAAATAAAAATAAATTTTCGTACTTTGCAGTGAATAAAAGAATTGAACAGAAATTACGTGGCTAGTCAATTTCTATTCACTTGTGATGCCATATTGTTGCATAAGCAACTAATCTTGTAAGATTATAGCTTTAAATTAGTTGGTCATCCTTTTACTTTTGCATCACTAATTCTGTTCAAGAAAAGGGGATTTGCATTGTGATGAATGGACAAATGTGTCCAACTTAATCTTTAGAGTATGGCATGATCCTAATTTGTCGTTCATGTTTCCTGCACAATTATTGGATATTTCCTTTGTGTTATAGGTATGAAGAGGCAAATCAACCCAATTTTAAGTCTTGGTAATATTTTTTTGGGGCAAAAGTCAAATTTGGTCAATTTTGTCAAAAGGTGAATGTTGTAGAATAGTATACTCTGATAAGTTTGTCTGGATTCAGTTAGGGTAAACTTTGATGAAGAGAATGCAGCTAGAGGGCTATATGAATGGATTTTGGTGCCTCGTCTGGCAAATTGCTTAGGATTGCAGTAATACTAGTATTCTAGTTTAGGAAGGCACAAGCAATAACAAGCTTGCCTACCTAGTAGCCTAGCTTTCATTGCATTTATGAAGGGGTTTGAACCCCAGAAACTCAATTTGCACAATTATTGACCTTGTCTTGCATTTGGAGTTGTAGAAGGTTGTAGCAAGCATTCAATAAACATGATTCATTCATGGATAGTTCAGCTTGATGTGGCTGATGCTTAATTGGTATTTTAACCTGAGATTCACCTGATGCAAACATAATTGGGTAACATGTTTTCATTTTCGTGCACTTATTGCTGATTTGTTTTTAAGAGCTCCATGTTGTGTCTCATTAGTATTTATACTTCATTTTCGTGCACTTATTGCTGATTTGTTTTTAAGAGCTCCATGTTGTGTCTCATTAGTATTTATACTTCATTTTCGTGTACTTATTGCTGATTTGTTTTTAAGAGCTCCATGTTGTGTCTCATTAGTATTTATACTTCATTTTCGTGCACTTATTGCTGATTTGTTTTTAAGAGCTCCGTGTTGTGTCTCATTAGTATTTATACAATGATGTATTTTTGAAGGGGCCTTAAGACTGCAGAGTAATATCTGGTCGTCTCCAGTGTTTCAGATGATTTATTGGTCATGAATATGATGTTCTGTTCCAGTAGTATACCTTGATATATATGTTAAAGTGCATCTAGTACTATTCCTATTGTTGATTTTGTGTGATTATCACCATGCTATCACAAACCCTAAACCACTAACCTTGATACTGTCCATGGATGTAACCTTAAAACAGAACATGAGGTACGTAATTGTTTGATGAAGGCGCTGTTTTCCCCAAGGGAACATAGGGATGTTGATGATTGCTTTTAACTCAGCTAGGGCATGGCCATCTTTGGTTGTGATTTGTCACATATACATTTGAATTTGGCCACTGATATCCGGTCATTCCAGTTTTTCAGATGATTTATGGGTAATGTATATGTTCTGTTCCAGTAGAATACCTTGATATATATGTTAAAGTGCATCTAGTACTATTCCTATTGTTGATTTTGTGTGATGACCACCATGCTATCACCAAACCAAACCCACTAGCGTTGATACAGTCTATGCATGTAATGTTAAAACAGAACATGAGGTATGGGATTGTTTGTGGAAGATGCTGTTGTCCTCTAGGGAACTTAGGGATGTTGGTGATTGCTTATATCTGAGCCAGGTCATGGTTATCTTGGTTGTAATTTGTCACATATACATGTGAACTTGGCCAATGTTATCCATAGTTTTTGCTGGGTATGTTCTTGACATGATGTTATTGTCCCGCTTGAAAACTTTACCGGCAGAAGTTTGACTGCCTCAAGCTTTATATCCATTCTTGTTCGCAGAGGAGTTTATGGTTGGGGGTGGAGCCCATCCCTTGCAAAACCTACCTTAAGGAGGGGAAATCTTAGTGCTTAGTGGGGACGTTGTCTCCACAGCCTTATGCATCATACTTTTTGGTAATACACAACTATATTCACTGGATGGTTGTGAAAGATAAACGTGAGTTTGTCTTGGCAACCACAGACACAAGCTCACGGGGGTTCTCAAGGCCTATTATGGAAGTCTTCCATCTATACTACGAGTCTTCCTTTGAATGCTTATATCCTTTCTCAAAACTATGATTGCCTGCTCAATGCTAATTCCTTAACAGGTCCTCAGAGGTTATTTGCTACATCAAAATGAAAATTTTGATCAATATATTGTTTAGACGTGACTTGGTGATCCCTCCTTTTATATGATCTCTTCTATTTTGGGCAGTTACCTTTATTCTCATTTCTCAAGTAGACGTATACAAGTGTCAAGACCTGCAAATAAGTGAGTGAAGCGAGAGCAACCATGGTATTAATGTCATCTGTCACCATGACCAACTTGAGCCATGTTGTAATTTTATACTTTCCCATGGAAGAAGAGTACTCAACCAGCTAGAAACAATAAATAAATAGGACCATGGTTGGGATAAAAAAGATGCCTGATCAATGTGCAATATTCTCTTGGCATAATAGTTCTTTGGGTATTGCTTGGACTTTCCAACAATCTCTGCATCCTCTTTTTAAAATCTGGATAACTAGTGTCATCTTAGCATGCAACATTTTGTAGTACAAAGACCTTCGACATGAATGATAAAGAATAAACATAGATCCAAGAGTTTACTAAACTTTCAATTTGATATGGAGTACTTAATGATGCTTTTGACTAATACTTTCAATGCTTACAGAAAAATGAAGGTCATGGATATTCTAGAGATGATTCCAATAGGGAGAAAAAGCCATTCATTATGTTGGAAGCTTTTGTATGATAGATCATAGATGCAATAGCATTACTAAACCAAACTTGGTACTTTCGTGAGAGACATGCTCACAAAATGCATGTTCTTACCTAT
Organism: Picea glauca; assembly: GCA_000966675.3. Taxonomy (NCBI): domain Eukaryota; kingdom Viridiplantae; phylum Streptophyta; class Pinopsida; order Pinales; family Pinaceae; genus Picea; species Picea glauca. Next base: position 8,957 of record JZKD02S0250980.1, read on the forward strand.
CCTCACTAATGCACACAATACGTTCAAAACTCATAAGTGTTAAAATGTATGATATTTCCACTTATCACGAGAATCTAGCCTATTGGAATTGCAAATAGTGGCATTGCTGCAAGGAGTCAAAAGAACATGTAGCATCTATAAGTCCCATCGCGAGAGAAGGTTTAGTTGAGGGGTCATATGTTAGCTTCTGGGGTTACTTTGAAAGCATTTACAACTTTACACCATGTTTGGGGGTGCTTTATGAGATTTGGGATACATGTTGTATGATTAACCCCAAGATGGCCCATGATGGGATACATGCTGTATGACTAACCCCTAGATGCCCCATGATAGATTTGCACATTGGAGGTGGCTTACTTAGTGGTTGCTTGACCTTAGTTGGATGCTTGCATGACATTCTTCCTTGTAGTGTGTAAGATCTTTAGACAACTTGGTACATTCTTCATGTTGGTCACATGTAGATTGGTTACTTGCTTGAGAGGACGCCTTGCATTGGAGGAAGAGTGTTTGGCATTTTAGAGGGGGGTGTTGAGCCCTAGACAACATGGGGTAGCTTGGATGCTTGCATGGAGGTTTGGAGTTGACTTGGGGATGCTTGGGTTGCAATAGTGTTCATGTAAGTGAAGTGGATTGAGTGGAGCCATGGCTTAGGAGGAGTGTTGGAGTCCTTGGAAGCTTGTAGTAGGAGTGTTGGACACATCTTGTGGAGCACCCTTGCATTGGAGCCTTGTTTGTGTACGAGTCACCTTGGAGCTTGACATGTGTATTCTTGGAGTGTAGTGCTTAGCCTACTTGTGGTTTTGTAAGTTACTTCAAGGGTTTAAGCCCACACTTGTATTGTTGGCCTCCCTTACCTCTCACATACATAGAGGAAAGAGAGAGTCCATTCATCATCATCATTTTTACTATTTTCTTTGTATTTGTCTTCTTGGAGTAATGCACTAGGGTTCATGAGGAAACCCTAGGAGAAGTTATGAAGTCTAGAGATAATGTCTTTGTTGGGAGCTTGCTCTTGTGAGATGCTTGGGTTTGTTCTTATGAGCTAGATGTCGGACATGATAATCACATCATCACTTCATTGTCTTTTGTTAGAGATGTGAGAAGAAGAGCACACTTGTCTCTCTCTCTCTCTTTGTACTTTATCTCTTTTGTCTTGGAGGTGCCAGGGGTTCTTGGAGCATCTTGAGTACTAGGGTTAAGGTTTCGTTCCTTTGAGACACTGGAGCTAGGGTTTTTGCCTAAACTGTAAATTGTACTAAGATTGCCCTAAAACTGGTTTATATATATATATATATATATATGAAGTTTTTAACTGTAATTCCTGCTGTCATAAGGTGATTTTCAGATCTGGTTTATGCATGATAAGATTGCCCTGAGGGGCTAAAACTTGTTGGTACACATTAGGTATCTTTACTCGTGGATTGCCTTGTCGATTGGGGTTGTTAAAAAATAAAATATTGTCCGCTGTTGCCACTGTTTTAGCATATTTCTGAACAGCTCCAAGGCTGTAAATTCACAGGATTAAAATCCAGGAAACATCCTTGTGAGGTGAAATTTCTGTTTTGCTTTAAAATTCAAAGAAAGCAGAAATTTCTACAAATTATTCTCTCAAAATTTTCCAGGACATGCACCTGGCCTTAGCCCATTTTGGGTGGGGGCAGACTACAGCGAGAATGGAACCCTAGTGGACGGCTTAATACTTTGCTGACCTCACCAGTGAACAAATGCCATGTTGGCAGCTTCCTGGTTTGCAATCATGTCTGTCATTTAAAGAGGAAAAGTGGTAGCTTAAAAGTTGTCTTTGCCTGAATATTTGATAAAATCCACACAGAAAGCTGTTGGTTTTGGGCTGGATTTTCTGAATTCTTAATATGTCAAAGACTGCTTCAGGGGATGGGGAAGGCTCTTCCAAGTCCTAAATTTTAGATAGTTTTCTTCCAGATTCTTTTGTGGTTTTCCAAGGCCTTTGTGCTTTTCCTTTCAAGCATGATGATGGCCGTTTACCAAATGAGCTTCAGCTTTCCTTGTCTGTAATCATGAGCTTCCGGAGATGAGGAATGTCCCTTTCAAGTCGTAAATTTTAGATAGTTTGCATTTATAAAATTCCTTTGTTGTTTTTCCATGTGCTTTTCCTTTTAAGCAGGTGAGTGGCTTTCCACCATCGCGTCTCTCTTTATAATGCTTCTGCTTTTAGTATTCACTTAGTGTGTGGCGTCTCCAACATTTATATCTCTATCTGTGTGGCCTGTTTGTCGGGTGCCTGTGTGTGTCTGAGAACAATAAAGTTGGATACAACCATAAATGGCATCTTGGAAGTACTTCTACGACTATAAAATCCCCTATCCATATCCCTATCTATCTAATATATATTACTTTCAAATATGTATACTCTAAAGTTTTTATGTTTTCTGAAGACTTTTGCTGGTGTATGGACTATCATATCTCCAGCTTCATTAGACGTTTGCAATGGTGAAGAATTTCCTGCCATAATATTCTCTCATTCTAGATTCCCACAAAGGAATAATAAATTAGGCAGATGGGTTTTTCTAAATGTACTGTGCGTCCACCAAAAATGAACCATATTACAGAATAGTTGTATTTCAGAATATGCTACAGAGCAAAATAGAAAATCCAACTCATTCCATAATCAACAAGAACGCTAACCTATTGTTCTTTATTATCATTCCAGACCTATGTCTGTTGATGGCCATATCTTTCTAGCCAAATATCCTATTGTATTCAGTAATGTCTTGCTCCTGTTTGTTGAGTCCTTGAACTCATCAGTGCTCACCATCATCCTCAATATTTCACGGGGTGTTGCAATTTTACCTTCAATCAGAGTGCACAATCGTATGACATTTCCGTCACAACTAATTGTGACTCTGGACTTTATATTTATCTCTGTGCAGGTCAATTTGCACTAGTTTGTTCTCTCTTTAATTTCCAAGCTATCTCAGAAACAAGGGAGTTTAGGTGCATGACAAAACTTGGAATACATGCTCTTGCATCAGGCACTGAGGGTAGTTATTCTATAGAAGTTGTTTAAATGCTTGAACTGAAAGAAGCATAAGATTTCATTGTGTACGCAGTTTTACGAGATCTAATAGTTGAAAAAGTTATTCGAAAAAATGATGGCGAAGAAAAGTGATTAAAATGAAATGGTTATTACTGGAGTTGTCGTTGATCATTTACAAGATCTTGTAAATTTTTACTACATTGTTTTACATAAATCTCTGCTGACTAGGGTTTTACAATTCTGTTTCATATAGACGGGAGCACTCCAGGAACAGAATTAAAGGTATGCAGTAAAAAAAATATCGTCATAAATCCTGTCTTATTTATTTCCATCTCCCACTTCAATGTTTTTATAATCTAAAGCAATTCATCTTCTATTCTCGATAGCCTGGTAGATTTAACGTTTTGGGTGATCTTCTGCAACTTTTTCATTTCAGAAGTGATTTGAAAGGTGTTACGTTCTAATGTTAGAAATTTACAAATTATTTGTCTCCTGTACAGTCTAGGAAAGAGACGGTGCTAGCAGATGCTTCGAGGTGACAATTTTCTCTTTATTGAGCAAAAACTATTCTAGTAAACAAATATCAGCCGATTCTGATTTATCATGCGAAAATAATTGCTAGCAAAATTTTGTGATCTATTGCATTCTGATTTTATGTCTACCATGTTTGCTTGTACTGAACTAAATTGCGTTTTCTCAGGAGTCACTTACTGCGTGCCATAGACGTACGTCTTATGACGTTACACCAAGAATTAAAAGTAGCTTTAGCTCGTGCTACTGCTGCTGGATTTTCAGGTGGACACATGGCTAATCTCATGGCGTTTTCTGAACGGTTTGGACCAAATCGCTTAAGGTGATCATATAGTAACGGAAAAAACTTTGATCAAGCGAGGAAAATCTATTTCACGTTTTCCTTTCAATGGGTTTTCCTTAGAATTCTCCTTCGTGACCATAATGTTCTCCACAGGGAAGCATGCGCCAAGTTTGTGGTTTCATGTCAGCAAAGACAGCAACAAGTTTCCCCGCGGATAGACGGTACACATAAAACATTGTCCGGCCCCTCATCAAAACACGGAGACGAATCCTATGAGAATACTGTGAAGGAAAATCAATTGTCACAGTCATATGCTGCCATACAATCTGGGCAGGAAAGTCTTTGCTCCTCGTCATTCACAGAAGATGCTATTGCAAAACCTCCATTGCTCACTACTACGGAGGAGGCAGGTATGGCATTGAGTCCAGAGTCAATGAGGATGGCTTCAAGGGGATTGGAATCAATCAGTTCAGACAGAGATGATCAATCTCCGCCGTCCACAAAGAGGCCCTTAGTTCGATCTGCGTCCCCAAGAGCGAGGAGATCGGCTTCCCCAATGCGAAGAGTTCAAATAGCAAGATCTGGATCACGTAGATCCAACGCATCGGTAATTCGGAGTATAAACTATTTTCCGGAACGGTCGCGCCCAAATAGGGACTCAAGTAGCGATTCGGAATATGAGAGTGCGGGGGATAACGAAGAGTCAGCTCCTCCAAGAAAGACGGAGTCAACGAGGAGGTTTAGCGTGCAAGATGCGATTAATCTTTTCGAAAGAAAACAAAGGCAACAAGGACACTCCACGGAAGAAATTAAAAAAAATCTGAAGGTAGAAAGTAGACGGTTATCCGCCGAAATTGGGGTCTCCGCCACGTCTGAAAAAACGGTTCTAAGGAGGTGGAGTGGAGCTGGCGAAATCGGGAAGGCGGATGGACAGAGCTCTACCTTTGACCGGGGATTGCCGTCATTGGACAATGGAAAAGATACGTGCCAAGCTGGAGCACCTCTTCAGAGCGAGTTTAGAACAATACAGGATATGAAGGACGTTAGTTCAAGATTCTCATCTCCACCCAAAATAACAGAATTGCAGAAAATTCCGGTCGATCTGATGGATAAGGCTGGTTCACAATATTCAGAAGGAAGTAGTTCTCCCAAAGAAAACGGAGCGAATAATTCCTCAGCAGCCAAGCCTGCCGAGGCACAGGGGTTAGAAACCATCGACAGTTTTTCCAACTCAGGAAGGCATGGAGGATTTGAGCCCCTTGTGAAGCAGTCCAAGAGCGATCATGAGCTCAATCAAGAACTTCCCGAAAAAGCCCATCAATTGGGGGCATATTTTGCTGCTAATGAAAGCGGAGGCCAGGCTGTTGAAGAGCCCATGTATACAGGTAACCTAGAGGAAGTAAGCCACAGAACTGGTATGGTTCCAGGAGGAAAGTATGACCTGGAGCAACTATTACAAACCATGCAGAATGTTGGGAGAGATTCTCTGAGCAATTCATGGAGCAATAAAATGGACTTGGACATGCAGATCTTGATGAACATGGTTGATAGCAACCATTCTAATTATGAGGAGCAGTTGGGGGCCCTTGATGGCCAGAAGTCTTCCGATGAGCTTAGAGGGAGATTTTATGACCAGTACAGGGAGAAACGAGAAGCAAAACTAAGAGAAGAACATGTTGCCAAAAGAGCAGAAAAAGAAGCAAAACTTAAAGCTATGCAAGATGCCCTTGAACGGAGGAAAGCAGAAATGGCAGGAAAAAGTGCAAAGTCATCTGAAAAGCGAGATTCTTTGGTGCAGGCTCGACATCAGGCCCAAAAATTGCAATCTTCCAAGACAAGGCTCCCCAAGTACAAGAAAGAACTGGTATGCTTGCAATACTTTTTTTGTAGAATTAACCATTGGATTTACTAATTGCACCATAGCATACTCTTCTGCAGGTTCCCTAATTCTGGTGATCCCATTGATATGAACTATGTTTCTTGTTGTGATGCCTTTACACAGCTTGTAGTTGTAAACCATGAAGATGAAGAAGAGGACAATACCAATGATTTGCATGAGAGTTCATTTCACAAACATGATCAGAAAAGTACAGTTAGCAGATCTGCTCCTGGTGAGACCCCTTCTTCAACTCCACGCATGTCAAAGGACTTGTCAAAAACGAATGGTGCCAGGAAGATTTCATCCAAAAGTACATCTCCGGCAACTGCACGTAGTCCTGCTCCTTCGTCATCACCATCTCGGAGGTCTGCTATACCTAAAGTTTCAAACACCAGTTACACCTCTACAGGCAGGCGCAGAACAACTGAAAATCCTTTAACTCGGTCAGTTCCTAACTTAACTGATCTGAAGAAAGAGAACATAAAGGCTTTACCTGGTCGGTCAGGTTCAAGTTCAAACTTTGATAAATCTGGACCTACATCTCGTGGGCAAATCAAAGGCAGCGGCCACTCTAAAAGTGGCAACAAAGCTTCTCCTTTAGATGTGAATGGTTCTCGCTCTGTTTCTCAGTCATCTGATGTTAAGGAAGAGAAGAAGAATCGTCGTCAAGCATCGAAGAAAAGCACTTCTGGTCTAAGTGGGATCAAATCTTTGCCGGCCACCATTAGCCCTGAGGAAAGTGCATTGACATCAAAACCAAGCTTCTACAGTAAAGTTACCAAAAAGAGCAGTGTTGTCCCCCTTGAGTCTAAACCCTTCCTCCGCAAAGGAAGTGGAATAGGCCCTGGTGTTGGTCCTGGCGTTGCTAAAATGAAAGCATCCCCACTTGATGATGCTTCAAAGACTGTAGAGGATGAAGTTCAAGCTAGAGAACTGAAAAGAGAGGAAACAGTGGAAGAATTGAGAGACTTAGAAGAGGAAACTGTCTTTGAAGGAGTTGCAGAGGAAAATGGACTTCAACAGCCAGTAAGTGGCACAGCAGAAACTTTGGATGCTTGTGGTGATTTAGATACATCTCAGAACAACATGCAAACCATACCGGCTCTGAATGAAATATTAGATTCATCAGAAGATTGTCTTTCTAGTAATTGTGTCTCTGATAATGGTAGAAACAATCAAATTGTTTCAGAAGTAAACAATGGTAGTGTCTCTCCGTCCAAAAGGGCATCATCTCCCTGTGCTAGAGATGAAGGTCAAAGTGGAAAAGTAGCTTCCAGTTCTGAGATTATCATCAAGGAGGAGCATGTTGAACCATCCATGGAAGATGCATTGTTGTCTGAGCGACCCACTTTGGTAGATACCACTTCAACCCATTTTACCGCATCTGGGGCCATGGGCCTAGACTCTGAACTTGGGAACCAGACATCATCAAAGTCACATACAAAGCAGTCTCTTTCTCAGATGTTGGCAGCTGACACTGATGTAGATGAAAGCCGCAAAAAATGGGGCACGGCACAGAAGCCTATCTTGGTTTCTCAACAACCCCAAAAGGATGCTCCAAAAGGGTTTAAGAGGCTTCTGAAATTTGGTAGGAAAAGTCGATACGAAACTGCCACGACGGATTGGGTCTCTGTTACTGAATGTGATGAAGATACAGAGGAATCGAAAGATCCCTCCAGAAGAAATGGGGATGGCCTACTGCAAAGAGGTGCACAAGCTAAGGGCATTGGACAAGGAAAGCTCTCTTCTGAGAGAAGCTACAATTTGGGAGGTGTGAATTCTTTTGGAGAACGTTCCCACGAACAAAGCCCAGGTAAGTAGTTTTTCAAAGAGAATGATTTATGCTTATCTTAGGCACTAACATTCAAATCTGACATAAAGTGATACAATATATTTTATGCAGTAACCAGGGAAGAACATTTATCAGGATCCACTTTACCGAAAGGTGAATCTCTATTGAAAAGTTTTTGCTCATTTGACATTTTTTAAAGCTGGTTTGCAATTTCTTCAACTGATTTGGTTGCTATGTGAATAAGAGAAGGAAGACAATTAATTTCCATTATGGATAGTTATTTTCCACTGTAACTGGCTTGCTTTCTGTACACTTGATAATGATGTAACTTATATTATTTTTGTCCAGCACCACGCTCCTTCTTCTCACTTTCATCATTCAGAAGCAAAGGAGGGGATTCAAAATCTCGGTGATATGGTTATCTACTTTAACTCTACCTTCCTCAGCCGCTCAGATGAATTTGGCAGGGCTTTCATGACAGCCATGCCTTTTACGGTCCTCTCATATTGGAAAGGATTATTCTCCTGTTGTGAGTATTTGAACATTCTCTACTACCTCAAAATGTTAATCCATTGAAGTAAAAATGGCGGCATGTCTCAGAATGCTATTCCATTGAGGAAAAAATGGAGCCATGGAAATTATTTGCGACAGGCCAAGTTCATATTGTCACACATGTCGAGATTTTGGTTAGGATTTGTCATTTAACATATTTTAAGAGTTTGGCAAGAGACATGAATATTCCAACTTGTTTATTGTTTGTGTGAGAAAGTTCACCTATTAGAAGATTTACATCTCATCTTCTTTTCTGTATGTAAGAGTTGGTTTACCAATAATGATGATTCGGGTTTTAGATTACTGCTCTATTTAGTAAAAAATCTGGACTGGAAGGTGCCAGTCTAGACACTTGTAGGCATTTCTCTTTATCCTTGTAAGATCAAGTCAGCAGATGGTACTTTCTTATAGAAATATGCGCTTTCAAGTAATCTTCTTGAAACTAGGGTGTAAATTTAGTGTTAATATCTAAATAAACGAAACCCCTTGAAATGACTATAATAATCAATATAAACCGAGGTATTATGGATGGTTTGAAATAAGATAAGAAAATTACAGGAATTAAACATTGCCAATCCAGATGTAATGCATTACAACCACACAATACTTGATACAAGGCCATTTACCTAACTTGTTTCTGGCTAATTCTGCTAACCTGGAACAGAAGAAAGTTAAATTTCTCAGTTACACAAAAGTGGCATTCTGTACATATGGCAGATTAATATCTAACATGTAAAGGAAAAGCAGCTGCGGTCTTGACTACTAATGGAACAGTGTTTTCTGTTATTTCATGGCTTCCTACAATATCTAAATTGTCCACATTATTCGTGGCGAACTCTTTTTTTACCGAGTGCTGTTTAAGAACCATATATACAAACATCGTTAAGCAGTATCATGTTTTTTCAGTTGTGTGCTTTGCAGGGCACGTTGCCACCAGCCTTATGCATGGTGTACAGTGTGGGCCTAGGGAACTATACCTCAGACAGGCGTAAGATGAGTATCTGTTTCACTTGGTCTAACTATTGGACAATGCCAAGTTAGTAATTTATCTTTTTATTTTACTTTTTAAGGATGGTGTTGAATTTTTCATATCACGACTGTATCTAAATTGATCCCTTTCTGTGTTCTGAATTGAGCATGAAAGAGACAAGACATGAAAGTACAATTTTGTTGAGTATTACCGAACTTGTCCCATCATTGATCAACGTTTGTCCCTGCACAACTGCTTGACCAATTTTGCATTCCTCTGTGTGTCTAGATGTTTTCAGTATTTCATCCTATTTGCAGTATGGAGAAAATGTTGTTAATCAAGACCCACTAAAGTTTCATTTTTCTGCCCAGTAATTTTCATCTTTAGTCTTTAAATATTAAGCGGAATAGGAGCTTTCTTTGAAATATGTAACAGGTGCTATCCCTTGATATCCCTTGATTCACTAGAATCTCATGTATTTTTGACAATTCAAACTTTGTCCAAGAAAGGAGCCTTAAATTCTTTTGATTTTCCAGCTGCCATAATAAGCATATTTGAGCTTATGGTTTTACGCAAAATTAAAAGGTCCTCTACGGCGATTGTAAATTTTCTATTGCTAAAATTCTACAACAAAATGCTGGATTTGAACATGGGGATCTTTTGAGAATACATATTTACTCTCCTTTTTAAGTAATTTTTTATTTTCAGCAAACGCTGCAAGTTCGAAATATCTGATATTTTTTTTGATTCTCCAATCACATCTTGTAGTAAAGCTGGCAAATTATCACAGTTTGTTTAATCACACTAATATTTGGTTTTTACAAGGAACTATTTGAACTAGCGACAGTGACTGGAACTTATATGTGCCAGGGACAATCTAACACTTTATGTCTCGAAAAGAATTACAAGGAGTGGGTTGTTCTTCATACATACCATTTCAACAAAATTTAGGAAAAGGTTGATTTATGCTTCTACATTTTGATATTGCAGCTTTCTCCTTCACTAATTCCACCCTCGGACACACGTTATTGTTAATTATGGCATCTTTAGTGTCTAAGCTGAACAATATTAATTGCTGAAAAAAACTGCATGGAACGTGTAGCTTTAACATTCTTTGAATTTTGGTTCATAAAAGGTCATATGTGTTCAGCCTCTAATCTCAAGAGTATCTTATTTCAATGGAACCTATTTATGTAGTAATCAGGCTAGAATTGTTCCCAGTTAGACAATTTTTCGAACTAGCATATTTATTTTTTCATCTTATCTGATTATGAAAGACTTGTGATATTCCTTTGTCCAAATAACATTATTATTATTTGAATTGCTGCTTATATTACTTAATGGAACAAATAAGTAATTCATAGGTCAGTCACAGAATTATATCAGATGAACAGGATTATCAGTAAAATCCTGCCCTTAAAGGGCCAAAATGTCAAGCACATGTTCCTGCACACCAAGAGAAAGGAGGTCAACTTTATGACCAAAGACACTGAGTTTGACTTTCACAAGCAAAGCCATGAAGCCATGATGAAGGCGTGGGTATGTAACAAATATGAAATTACATTTGAGCGCAGAGCTTGGTCAGCTGAAAATTGAAAACTGTGCTATTCTGGAATCCTAGAAGAATACTGTGTTTTCATTCTTTTGCATGAGGAATAAAAGGAAGATATAGTTTAAGTTCACAAAGAAAATTGAAAGAGTTTTATGGCACAAGAGAAGCCCATGTATAATCTACAGCTATGAGTGCATAAGGTCTTCAAACTGACAAAAATCTTTAAAGAAACACTCGGTAAAATGTAATACATTTGTGAATCTGATAAGTAGTCGTCCCAATGGTAGTAGTAAGGTTATAGGGTTATTGATGATCAAGATATTATTTGGCAAAAAATCTGCACAAGATGGATCTCTTGAACAATTTTGGGAGTCCAGTATAATGTCTCATAAACTTATGAGGGGGTGCATCTTCAATTTGACTGTGGTTAGGACATCTCAAGACCCAAACTCCCTACGAGGTTAAGAGGGAACCCTTTGCTTAAAAAAAAATGATGTTCCATCTGGGGTGTGAATCAGGCGTATTAACAAATGCTGAGCGGGAAGCATGTTTGTGAAAGGTATCTGTCTTGTCGAGGCAGTTGTCTTGGACAGTGATACGTGTTTCCTGATATCGTAGAATTAAAATGCTTGTGCATGAGGAAAACTTGTTGCTTTATTATTGCTTTTGAATTTAAAGGTCCTGTATTAAAGCGTATGCTTATGCTACTTTATTATTGCTTTTGAATACAAAGATTGTGTATTAAAGTCTATGCTTATTTTTCTGTGCGCAATTATGCTTTTATTGTTTCTATGCTGGATTTCCAACTTTTTCCAAGTGGATTTCCATTCATTGGTGGCCATTCCATTTAAAAAATTCGGCGTTTTAGCAAATTCCCTTTTGACCATGAGCGATTTACTGGACCCAGGCCATCATGGTATATAATATATATTTGAGGATGGACTGGACCCAGGCCATCATCATAGGATTAGCATTACGTTTTAATAAAAGTGTAATTATATATTTGAGGATGGACTGGACCCCTGCCATCATCGTAGGATTAGCATCCGAGATCTTATATTTAGCTCGTGACCACTTGAGCTAACTTTTTGAGCTAACTCTAATAGTAATGTTTTTTATCCCACAAAGTTCAGCATTTCTTTACATAGAAAAACTATAGGTAAAATTGAAACTGCAATATCAAACAGTTTGAGATAAAAAGTTATGCAATTTGTTTGTGTTGAGTTGATTCATAATTAAACAACATTAGGATAATATGATGCTAAAATAATATAATCCATACATGAACAATAACAATATTTGTGTCACTAGTTGATGTACTTGAAACTCCATCACAAACAATATAAGTTTATGAGAAGTTCTTAGGTGTTTACTAATTTTACTTAAAAAAAATGCCTCAAACATTGGGGGAATGCAAAAAACTCTCAAGCTGTAACCAAAGGCTTTATTGTTGGATAGTTGGATTGCTAAAAAAAATAGATGTCAGAATTCATAGCAATAACTGCTTCAACCTTATAAAAAAAGCGATCTT
>JZKD02S0250991.1:0-11904 GCA_000966675.3 Picea glauca
TGTAATCTTTTGCATAATTTGGTGGGTGCAAAAGCAACGTGTTCATTAAATCATGCTTAAGAGCATCAAATGAGCATTGAGCAGTTGCATCCCAAATGAAAGGGGCATCTTTCTGCAACAATCTCATGAATCCTTTAGTGTTTTCGGCGTAATTGCAAATAAAACGATGAAGAAATTTTTCCTTCCCTTACAAAATTTGTAGTTGGGTAAGGTTGTTGGGAGGGGGTAAAGAGAGAATGGCTTTGACTTTTAAGGGATCCACCCTAATCCCATCTTTGGAGACTATGAATTCGAGGAGTCTCCCTGATTCAACAACGAAAATGCATTTATGGGGGTTCAAACGTATGTTGTAAAACTTGCATCGAAGAAATATGGCTCGTAGGTGACCAATATGGTCTCGTCGATGAGTTGAGTGAGATGGGAAGTCTTCGAGATAAGGTTCAATGATATGTTTGATGTCGTGGAATGCATACGACATAGCCCGTTGAAAAGTGGCTCCAACAATGTTTTTAAGGCCCAAAGGTAATTTTCGATAGGCGAAATTCCGCCATGGGCATATGAAGTTTGTTTTGTGTTGATCAACTGGTAAAATGTCTATCTGGTTATATCCAGAAAATCCATCCATAAAAGAGAAAATGACGCTTCCGATGCAATTATCGATAATTTGGTCGATAAAAGGTGTAAGGTAATTGTCCTTTGGACAAGCCTTATTAATAACTTGATAATCGACATAAACGTGAATTGTCCCTTGTTTTTTGGCGACCATAACGATGTTGGAAACCCATTTGGTCAGAGGGATGGGGTAAATAAAACCAAATTTTAATAATTTTTCAACTTCTACTTTGATTGTTGCGGTTTTTTTAGGATGAACCGGGCGAAGTTTGTGTCTCACAAGTTTAACTCCCAGGTAAGTTTTGATTTCATGCACAAAGATCGAATGATCGATCCCTAACATTTATTCATAGCTCCAGGCGAAGATGTCATGAAATTATTTAAACAATGCAGTATAAGTTTCAACTTCTTCAGCTGAACAATTGACACCTAGTTGTATGTTTTCCACAATACCTTCTTTAATGGATATGTCGACAGTAATCGTGTGAGATATATTTCCCAAATTCCCCTCAGAGATGGTATCCTGAGTGAGTATTGGAGATTGGGGAGAGTCGACGATATCGCTAGGAAAGATAGAGGAAATATATTTCTTGATTTCATCCAAACTGGGAAGAAAGGAAGAACGATGATGGTTGTAATCCCATGGTGCCTCCTCGATACTAAGCATTTCCATAATAGATTCATTTGATGGAAAAATCTGTAGGATGTAATCAAAAGTAGAGGATAATGAATCTAAGTAAGATGGTAATGAGTATGTAGTAGACACCAACAGATGTTGGTCGTCCATTCAAGGAGAGACAGACTAAATGGCGTCGTATTCAACCTCAACAGGACTAAGTGGCATAGTGTCACCTAGTGTATCGAATTCTAAGGGAACAGGCACGATCCATGGATTAGATGATTCGAAGGATTGATGTACCATCGTCGAAATCATATTAACCATTGCGATGTGTTGCATAGTGGGAGGAAGAGGTGTAGGAAAGGTACCCATGGACGAAGAGTCTTTCAAGAGACCTACCCCAACACTTTCATAAGTAATTTTTGAGTCTCCCAAAAAAGGAATATTGTTGGTTGTTTGAGTGCGAGCGTCAGAGGTGTAGTAATCTAACTGATCGATGGTCACAATTTTACCTTGATGAGGGAATTGGACACATCGAAAAACCTATGAAGCGACGACAACCATAACATAGAACCAAATTCTACCTAACAACAAGTTATAATCAAGGGGAGCATCGACTACTTCAACATCTACAGAAACAATTTTGCCTCCCTGTTGAACGACTAAGTATTGTACTAATCCATGAGGATGGAAACCTCTTCCATTGAATGCTCTTAACATGGTGGGAGATTGATTAAGACCAGGTGATTTAAGGCCTTTCCAACAAGGCAAGGACATGACACATGTGGATTCCCCCTCATCCAAGATTGTATGATGAATATGTTGATTATGGAAAACGACATCGATTTGGAAAACAAGTTGGTGAGAGAATCATGATTTAAAATTATCTAATTTGAATGTGATATTATTGGATAACTTGGGGTCTATAGCTTCGATGGATTCCAAGAGAGTCCTACGTTGACCAGGGAAGTGTTGTAGAACTCCAAGAGCTAACATGGCGCAAGGTGCTTGGGCCAAATCTTCAAAAATGTTATAATTTTGAGCAACACGTGAATTAGGATTAAAGGTCAACTTTCGGATTGTGATCTTGGGTGGATGTAGAATAGAGTCAAAGATTGGTTTTTCAATCTGGAGTGGTCGAAATGGAGGAGTAACCGAAGTGGACGGTGGATCCAGTGTAGTTCCAGTAGTCACTTTTTCCTTATCGGGTTTACCTGGTGGTGTGTCATATGTCGTAGTACGAGTGGTAAAATCTATCCCATTAAACATGTAAATTTGTGCAGTCAATGAAGCTTCCTCGTTAAGAGGATGATTTGGGTTACTTCCTGTTGGAGGTGCAGGATTTTGTGCAACCAATGACTGGTGTTGTGGAAAAGGATGTGTCAATACAACGGGTTGAGAATTTCCTTTAAAAAGTTTAGCAACTTCGTCCCGATGGGGGCAGTGTCGTGTGTAGTGATCTTCACCACAAATGAGACATGGGAATTTCGGTTTGCACTGCGGTTTCTTCTCAGTAGCAGGTGGTTGTGCTTGTGTTTTTTTATTTTTGGTTTGATTATTGTTTTTCTTAGGTTTATTCTTAGTTTTCTCTTTCCCCCCCGACTGTTGCAGAGAAAAAGATTGAAATACATTCACTTCAGATACTTGAGTCGGGGTGGAGCTTAATGAGAGTGGAGTCAATCGGTAGCGGGGGCAGTTACAAAACGATTAGTTGTGTCGGTTGACTGTGAACTAGACTGGGTTTTGACGGAACTGATAAATCCATCCAAATGAGCGGTGGACGATGGTTTTGATGGGTCGCTTGATCTACAAGGAGCGTTTGGAATCAATTCATACAAAGTACCGGATTGGGAATAAACCAAATCCAGATACTGGGCATAAGCAATGGCTTCCTCTTCTGTAACGACACCACCCATGGCTATGTCATGAGAAATAAGAGGTAAAAGAGATTTGGTGAACCATTCAACCAGTAATTGGTCGGGAATGGTTGCTTTGATCAACCATCGTCGTCATCTCCATTCATGGATATGATCAGAAATATATACGGAGTTGGTTTGACGAAGGGAGGTCAAAATTTCTATGCTGGTTTCGTAGCGGATAGGTAATTGGAAGTGAGTGAGAAAATCCATGGAAAGTGAATTAAAATGTTGAAAAGTTTCGCGTTGTAACTCAATGTACGATTTAGCTGCTGAACCCATAAGTGTACACTGGAAAAGACATAACCAAATATAATAATCCATTAGTTAATTTGATGAACACCACAGATGAAAGGTCATAAAGTGGTTATTAGGGTCTTCACCAGGTTTGCCATCAAATTTCAGAATATCAGAAGATAATTTGGTAGGAATGACTGGCCAAAAAGGGGAGTGTAATATGGGATCATTGGTTAATCTTGGCAGATTCAATAGATATAGAGTGGCTAAGAACAATAACTATCGATTGAATTGAGGATGATAGTGGTGTGGTGTAGGAACACCAGTAGGACCGTAAACTGATTGTGGTGGATAGTTGTAGCCAACATGCCCTCCCATATGTTGCTGATGTTGACCAACAAAAGTAGGATTCATTTGTTTAGGAATTTGCATAAAAGGAGAGGGGAAACCCATTTGGCCCTGGGGAGGATAACTAGTGTAACCCAGGGGACAATAGTTTGCTTGACTATTTTGAGGTAGATAACTAGTTTTTCCTTGAGGAGGGTAACTAGGTTGACCTTGAGGAGGGTAAGGAATTTTCCCTTGGAGAGGAAAATATGGTTGGCCTTGAGGAATCCAAGTGGGATTCGAGACCCCTGGGAAGGGTTGTCCAGAATGTAATCGAGAAGGATTGGGATTTAGGATTCCTCCTTGCGGGTTGGGGTTTGATGGTCCTCCCTGATGTGGCTGGTGAAACAATATTCCCTGGGCTGGTCCCCAAGATTGTGGGGGTTTCCAGTGAACGAAGGTTAAAATTGTCCGCTTGCCATCGGTTGGGTAGCAATTGGGATTTTACCGGTGAAAAGGGGTTGCCCCCCAGTCATAATTTGTGTGTTGAAGGACGGTTGCCCCCTGGTAGGGATTTGTCTATTGAATGAGAGTTTCCCTCTAGTAGGGATTTTTCCAGTAGTTGGGTTGTGTTGTGTGGCAGTGTTTTGAGTCCTTTGATGTGAAGGTGTCCCAACAGGGTTTTGCGGAGTATATGAAGTTGTTGCTTGAAGAGGGATGGTAGGAGTAACCGTCGGGGTACTTTGCAAATGACTAGGTAACTCGATTCTTGTTTCACTTTTAACATGTCTAGAAGTGGTAGAGAGATTGATTGTTTGATTGACGATATGGTCAATAGGCTATCCTTATGGTCCTACATCTACACCGGTAGTGGTAAATGCACGTGGAGGGTCAAAGAGTGGTCGACTGAAATTTAATTTTTCATAAAGATCCTGACCTGATGGGTTTCTCCATATGGAAAAAACATGAGTTGGTTGTGGATCTACCATTTGAGTGGAGTGGGCATGGGTAGTGTATTCTTCGTTGAAAGTTGGTTGTATTGGTTCCATATCTAGTTGATTATATGACCTTGATGGTAGGCTAGGGTGAGCTTCTACTATGATGTTACCTGAGGAGTCCACTCAGACAAGGAGTGGATCGTGAGGAATTTCCAAAGTTGGGTTTACATGAAAGGTGGAACCTTCCTGAACTGTAACTAAATCTCTCTCAGGATTGTCTAGCAAAGGAGTAGGAACACTCCCATCGTCTAAATGGTTTTCAACCTCTCAACGGTATGTGTCTTCATGTGAGTTAGGAGGTAGGGCTTTGTAGCCTTCTGAAGGAAACCCTTGAATCCTATGTGATCTACGAAGACCTTTATCGACCACAGTACCAATTTTTAGGACAACCAAAGTAAACAAACAACACTAGTACATTTGGGTCAAATTTCGACGGTGCGTTCGACGCAATTGCCACTTTATATTGTTGAGAGAATGATAAACAACAGACCCCCTCAAATGTCGTTTCACATGACGTCGCTTTTTTGACACCATAGATATTGTCTCTCTTGCGACGTTTCATGCAGACATGTGTCATCTCAGATTTGACTATCCAAACCCATATAGCCATCGTTACAGTGACGCCAAAGACATCCGAATTCCGACGTCTCATTTCGTTGGTCTCCACTACGTGGATGCCATGGAAGTGACATTATAGACATCGTAATACCTATGTGTGGTAATGTTACACAATCGACATTAAGCTATATATCAATGACGTGGATGCCATGGGGAGCAACGTTATGGATTTCATAATACCGACGTATGGTATGCCATGGGAGCGACATTATCGACATCATAATACCGACGTTAAGATATATATCACCGACATATATGCCATGGGAGCGACGTTATGGACATCGCAATTTCGACGTATTGTAATGTCTCTCAACCGATGTAAATGTATATATCACTGACGTATATTCCATGGGAGCGACATTACAATACGACGACACCAGAGACATTGGAATTCCAACGTCCCATTTCGTCGGTCTCCTCTACGTGGATGCCATGGGAGCGATGCTATGGACGTCGTAATACCGACGTGCGGTAATGTTGCACAATCGACATTAAGCTATATATCAATGATGTGGATTCCATGGGGAGCGACGTTATGGACGTCGTAATACCGATGTATAATATGGTATGGTATGCCATGGGAGCGACGTTATCGACATCGTAATACCAACGTTAAGCTATATATCACCGATGTATATTCCATGGGAGCGACTTTATGGACGTCGCAATTCCGACGTATTGTAACATCTCTCAATCAATGTAAAGCTATATATCACCGACATATATACCATGGGAGTGACGTTACAATACGATGACACCAGAGACATCAGAATTTCGACATCCCATTTCGTCGGTCTCCACTATATGGATGCCATGGGAGTGACGTTATGGACGTCGTAATACCGACGTGTGGTAATGTCACACAATTGACATTAAGCTATATATCAATGACGTGGATTCCATGGGGAGCGACGTTATGGACATCGTAATACTGACGTATGGTAGGCCATGGGAGCAACGTTATCGACGTCATAATACCTACGNCTTGATAATCGACATAAACGTGAATTGTCCCTTGTTTTTTGGCGACCATAACGATGTTGGAAACCCATTTGGTCAGAGGGATGGGGTAAATAAAACCAAATTTTAATAATTTTTCAACTTCTACTTTGATTGTTGCGGTTTTTTTAGGATGAACCGGGCGAAGTTTGTGTCTCACAAGTTTAACTCCCAGGTAAGTTTTGATTTCATGCACAAAGATCGAATGATCGATCCCTAACATTTATTCATAGCTCCAGGCGAAGATGTCATGAAATTATTTAAACAATGCAGTATAAGTTTCAACTTCTTCAGCTGAACAATTGACACCTAGTTGTATGTTTTCCACAATACCTTCTTTAATGGATATGTCGACAGTAATCGTGTGAGATATATTTCCCAAATTCCCCTCAGAGATGGTATCCTGAGTGAGTATTGGAGATTGGGGAGAGTCGACGATATCGCTAGGAAAGATAGAGGAAATATATTTCTTGATTTCATCCAAACTGGGAAGAAAGGAAGAACGATGATGGTTGTAATCCCATGGTGCCTCCTCGATACTAAGCATTTCCATAATAGATTCATTTGATGGAAAAATCTGTAGGATGTAATCAAAAGTAGAGGATAATGAATCTAAGTAAGATGGTAATGAGTATGTAGTAGACACCAATAGATGTTGGTCGTCCAGTCAAGGAGAGATAGACTGAATGGCGTCGTATTCAGCCTCAACAGGACTAAGTGGCATAGTGTGACCTAGTGTATCGAATTCTAAGGGACCAGGCACGATCCATGGATTAGATGATTCGAAGGATTGATGTACCATCATCGAAATCATATTAACCATTGCGATGTGTTGCATAGTGGGAGGAAGAGGTGTAGGAAAGGTACCCATGGACGAAGAGTCTTTCAAGAGACCTACCCCAACACTTTCATAAGTTATTTTTGAGTCTCCCAAAAAAGGAATATTGTTGGTTGTTTGAGTGCGAGCGTCAGAGGTGTAGTAATCTAACTGATTGATGGTCACAATTTTACCTTGATGAGGGAATTGGACACATAGAAAAACCTATGAAGCGACGAAAACCATAGCATAGAACCAAATTCTACCTAACAACAAGTTATAATCAAGGGGAGCATCGACTACTTCAACATCTACATAAACAATTTTGCCTCCCTATTGAACGACTAAGTATTGTACTAATCCATGAGGATGGAAACCTCTTCCATTGAATGCTCTTAACATGGTTGGAGATTGATTAAGACCAGGTGATTTAAGGCCTTTCCAACAAGGCAAGGACATGAAACATGTGGATGCCCCCTCATCCAAGATTGTACGATGAATATGTTGATTATGGAAAACGACATTGATTTGGAAAACAAGTTGGTGAGAGAATTGTGATTTAAAATTATCTAATTTGAACATGATATTATTGGATGAATTGGGGTCTATAGCTTCGATGGATTCCAAGAGAGTCCTACGTTGACCAGGGTAGTGTTTTAGAACTCCAAGAGCTGACATGGCGCAAGGTGCTTGGGCCAAATATTCAAAAATGTTATAATTTTGAGCAACACGTGAATTAGGATTAAAGGTCAACTTTCAGATTGTGATCTTGGGTGGATGTAGAATAGAGTCAAAGATTGGTTTTTCAATCTGGAGTGGTCCAAATGGAGGAGTAACTGAAGTGGACGGTGGATCCAGTGTAGTTCCAGTAGTCACTTTTTCCTTATCGGGTTTACCTGGTGGTGTGTCATATGTCGTAGTACGAGTGGTAAAATCTATCCCATTAAACATGTAAATTTGTGCAGTCAATGAAGCTTCCTCGTTAAGAGGATGATTTGGGTTACTTCCTGTTGGAGGTGCAGGATTTTGTGCAACCAATGACTGGTGTTGTGGAAAAGGATGTGTCAATACAACGGGTTGAGAATTTCCTTTAAAAAGTTTAGCAACTTCGTCCCGATGGGGGCAGTGTCATGTGTAGTGATCTTCACCACAAATGAGACATGGGAATTTCTGTTTGCGCTGCGGTTTCTTCTTAGTAGCAGGTGGTTGTGCTTGTGTTTTTTTATTTTCGGTTTGATTATTGTTTTTCTTAGGTTTATTCTTAGTTTTCTCTTCCCCCCCCGACTGTTGCAGAGAAGAAGATTGAAATACATTCACTTCAGATACTTGAGTCGGGGTGGAGCTTAACGAGAGTGGAGTCAATCGGTAGCGGGGGAAGTTACAAAACGATTAGTTGTGTCGGTTGACTGTGAACTAGACTGGGTTTTGACGGAACCGATAACTCCATCCAAATGAGCGGTAGACGATGGTTTTGATGGGTTGCTTGATCTACGAGGAACGTTTGGAATCAATTCATACAAAGTACCGGATTGGGAATAAACCAAATCCAGATACTGGGCATAAGCAATGGCTTCCTCTTCTGTAACGACACCACCCATGGCTATGTCATGAGAAATAAGAGGTAAAAGAGATTTGGTGAACTATTCAACCAGTAATTGGTCGGGAATGGTTGCTTTGATCAACCATCGTCGTCATCTCCATTCATGGATATGATCAGAAATATGTACGGAGTTGGTTTGATGAAGGGAGGTCAAAAGTTCTGTGCCGGTTTCGTAGCGGATAGGTAATTGGAAGTGAGTGAGAAAATCCATGGAAAGTGAATTAAAATGTTGAAAAGTTTCGCGTTGTAACTCAATGTACGATTTAGCCGCTGAACCCATAAGTGTACGCTGGAAAAGACATAACCAAATATAATAATCCATTAGTTAATTTGATGAACACTACAGATGAAAGGTCATAAAGTGGTTATTAGGGTCTTCACCAAGTTTTCCATCAAGTTTCAGAATATCAGAAGATAATTTGGTAGGAATGACTGGCCAAAAAGGGGAGTGTAATATGGGATCATTGGTTAATGTTGACAGATTCAATAGATATAGAGTGGCTAAGAACAATAACTATCGATTGAATTGAGGATGATAGTGGTGTGGTGTAGGAACACCAGTAGGACCGTAAACTGATTGTGGTGGATAGTTGTAGCCAACATGCCCTCCCATATGTTGCTGATGTTGACCAACAAAAGTAGGATTCATTTGTTTAGGAATTTGCATAAAAGGAGAGGGGAAACCCATTTGGCCCTGGGGAGGATAACTAGTGTAACCCAGGGGACAATAGTTTGCTTGACTATTTTGAGGTAGATAACTAGTTTTTCCTTGAGGAGGGTAACTAGGTTGACCTTGAGGAGGGTAAGGAATTTTCCCTTGGAGAGGAAAATATGGTTGGCCTTGAGGAATCCAAGTGGGATTCGAGACCCCTGGGAAGGGTTGTCCAGAATGTAATCGAGAAGGATTGGGATTTAGGATTCCTCCTTGCGGGTTGGGGTTTGATGGTCCTCCCTGATGTGGCTGGTGAAACAATATTCCCTGGGCTGGTCCCCAAGATTGTGGGGGTTTCCAGTGAACGAAGGTTAAAATTGTCCGCTTGCCATCGGTTGGGTAGCAATTGGGATTTTACCGGTGAAAAGGGGTTGCCCCCCAGTCATAATTTGTGTGTTGAAGGACGGTTGCCCCCTGGTAGGGATTTGTCTATTGAATGAGAGTTTCCCTCTAGTAGGGATTTTTCCAGTAGTTGGGTTGTGTTGTGTGGCAGTGTTTTGAGTCCTTTGATGTGAAGGTGTCCCAACAGGGTTTTGCGGAGTATATGAAGTTGTTGCTTGAAGAGGGATGGTAGGAGTAACCGTCGGGGTACTTTGCAAATGACTAGGTAACTCGATTCTTGTTTCACTTTTAACATGTCTAGAAGTGGTAGAGAGATTGATTGTTTGATTGACGATATGGTCAATAGGCTATCCTTATGGTCCTACATCTACACCGGTAGTGGTAAATGCACGTGGAGGGTCAAAGAGTGGTCGACTGAAATTTAATTTTTCATAAAGATCCTGACCTGATGGGTTTCTCCATATGGAAAAAACATGAGTTGGTTGTGGATCTACCATTTGAGTGGAGTGGGCATGGGTAGTGTATTCTTCGTTGAAAGTTGGTTGTATTGGTTCCATATCTAGTTGATTATATGACCTTGATGGTAGGCTAGGGTGAGCTTCTACTATGATGTTACCTGAGGAGTCCACTCAGACAAGGAGTGGATCGTGAGGAATTTCCAAAGTTGGGTTTACATGAAAGGTGGAACCTTCCTGAACTGTAACTAAATCTCTCTCAGGATTGTCTAGCAAAGGAGTAGGAACACTCCCATCGTCTAAATGGTTTTCAACCTCTCAACGGTATGTGTCTTCATGTGAGTTAGGAGGTAGGGCTTTGTAGCCTTCTGAAGGAAACCCTTGAATCCTATGTGATCTACGAAGACCTTTATCGACCACAGTACCAATTTTTAGGACAACCAAAGTAAACAAACAACACTAGTACATTTGGGTCAAATTTCGACGGTGCGTTCGACGCAATTGCCACTTTATATTGTTGAGAGAATGATAAACAACAGACCCCCTCAAATGTCGTTTCACATGACGTCGCTTTTTTGACACCATAGATATTGTCTCTCTTGCGACGTTTCATGCAGACATGTGTCATCTCAGATTTGACTATCCAAACCCATATAGCCATCGTTACAGTGACGCCAAAGACATCCGAATTCCGACGTCTCATTTCGTTGGTCTCCACTACGTGGATGCCATGGAAGTGACATTATAGACATCGTAATACCTATGTGTGGTAATGTTACACAATCGACATTAAGCTATATATCAATGACGTGGATGCCATGGGGAGCAACGTTATGGATTTCATAATACCGACGTATGGTATGCCATGGGAGCGACATTATCGACATCATAATACCGACGTTAAGATATATATCACCGACATATATGCCATGGGAGCGACGTTATGGACATCGCAATTTCGACGTATTGTAATGTCTCTCAACCGATGTAAATGTATATATCACTGACGTATATTCCATGGGAGCGACATTACAATACGACGACACCAGAGACATTGGAATTCCAACGTCCCATTTCGTCGGTCTCCTCTACGTGGATGCCATGGGAGCGATGCTATGGACGTCGTAATACCGACGTGCGGTAATGTTGCACAATCGACATTAAGCTATATATCAATGATGTGGATTCCATGGGGAGCGACGTTATGGACGTCGTAATACCGATGTATAATATGGTATGGTATGCCATGGGAGCGACGTTATCGACATCGTAATACCAACGTTAAGCTATATATCACCGATGTATATTCCATGGGAGCGACTTTATGGACGTCGCAATTCCGACGTATTGTAACATCTCTCAATCAATGTAAAGCTATATATCACCGACATATATACCATGGGAGTGACGTTACAATACGATGACACCAGAGACATCAGAATTTCGACATCCCATTTCGTCGGTCTCCACTATATGGATGCCATGGGAGTGACGTTATGGACGTCGTAATACCGACGTGTGGTAATGTCACACAATTGACATTAAGCTATATATCAATGACGTGGATTCCATGGGGAGCGACGTTATGGACATCGTAATACTGACGTATGGTAGGCCATGGGAGCAACGTTATCGACGTCATAATACCTACG
>JZKD02S0251002.1:0-21061 GCA_000966675.3 Picea glauca
GATCCGGGCAAGTGATTGTTTATCTGTTATGATTATTTAATGATATCGGTTTAACCCTGATCTAGTAGATCCAATCAGCATAAGTTCACATCATTTGTTTTTCCTGATCCATCACGTGGTTTTTTTCGTCTTGAACGAATGATACAATCATCACTATGATTGGTTTTCATTCTTTATCAAGGGTTTTCATTCAAACCTTTTTCCCCATACCACACATTTTCCTTCACCCGAAACTTCAATTCATCCCCTATCAGCGCCATTGTATCTCTCCACTCCATTGCCCAAACTTCAATTCATCCCCTATCAACGCCACTATATCTCCCCACGTCCGATTTTGTTGTAGTCCAGGTATTGACAACCATTATTGCAAATGAAGAAGGGAGGAAATTTGCTCAAGAAGGAGCTCAGTGACATAACTTATCTGGAATCTCACCTTGAGATTTTCCAGATGTTCAGAGACGTTGGCTGCTACAGATTCTGTGAAAAACTCCAAGGATTTCATCAAGGTGTGGCTGAAGCATTTGCATTTACCTTTGATGGAGACAAAGCCAAAGCTGGAACAATTGAAGTATAGGTTGATGAAGCAATTGTTGCAGCAGTGACAGAAATGCCAAGGACTGGTGAAAGATGGTTCAAGTCAACCACTATCAAAGACATTGAGTTCAGGTATTATCTCAAACCCGAACACAAATGTATCACTTTGAAAAAGTATATCCCTAGATCCTACTTGGAAAAGAAGTGGCAAAATATGCTCAAAGTCATCCAGGTATACATAACGTTTGAAGGCAGATATAGCAGAGTAATGTTCTACCACTTCAATCTCATGAATCATTTCACAGGGAGATGTCCTCTGAATCTACCCTTCTACCTTCACAAAAGTCTTACAAAGATGACACACTAGGTCCAAGCCATACCTAGCAAGGTGCAGGGTAGACTTTCCCACCATAGTCTTATCAAACTCATAGTGTTTTAAGAATTGCAGAAGAGGGATAGGAGTTGGGAGTATTTTCTTTTTTGGGGTGAATTTGAACCAGAACCCCAGCCCAAGGACCAGAAAAAGACTTCACTCATTAAGTTTTCAACACCATAGAGCAGTAAAAGGAAAAGGAGATCCATTTCCCCAGTAATTACAGAGGGCCCAGCTTTTTCTTCCAAGTCCAAGAAAGCCAAGAAGATGCTTGTTTTCAGCCAAGATACAGAAGGGAAAACAAATTCCTCTGGTAAAAACATTTTGAAATTGCCTTATATATATTTAGATGAGGATTTAGAGCCAGGGGAAGGAGAGGTTCTTGAACAGGATGTCTTTGAACAAGCACCTTCTTCCATCAGAGTTTCCAGACTTGGAGATTCCTGAAACATCAACCAGCAGGCACAGCAAGGTCAGCAAACCATTGAAGATTGAAAAACTCCTAGAAGAAATAGTAGAGATGAAGAGGCTTGAGAGGGTCATCAAATCCCAAAACTAGACAATAAGCAATACCTCATATGAGGTAAGGGATTTTTTTGAAAGATTAGCTAAAATGCATGTAAAAGAACAGAAAAGGAACAAGAAATTGCTCAAGGAAAATCGCAAATTGCTTAAAATGATTAAAGGTTTGAGGATCAAACTAAGGCTAAAAAATCCTAAGCCAAGAGCACATTCTGATTTAAGATATCTAGCTGAAGCTACTCAGAACCTAAATGAAGACCCTGAGGAATAGATAGGTCAAAGAAAATCTCTTTTTGCAGTTTTGAACAGGGGTGGAGAACTCAGATTTTTACGCAGCTTATTTGTTTTCCTAAAGGCAATGTTAGCTGTCGAAAGCTACGCTTTCGATAGCTAACCCTTTTCTATTTTACACCTGTAAGCTACCAAAAGCGTAAGGGATGACAGAATGTTCATACTTTGCACAGAATGAAGTTTTTGGTGTCTAGATTTTGTGAAAGGGGTTCCAAATGAAAGATAAAGATCAAAGGGATACAGATCATCACCCTTTTCAAGTTTTGAGGTAGGTATTAAGGCGAAAAGGTTAAGTGGAATTTGAAATTCGTGGTAAAGTTTGTTCATTTTTCAAAGTAGGATTTCAAAGTGTCTTGTCATCTTTTGACATTTATTGAAGATATCATGAAGACCAGTAAAGGGAACGTTATTTCTCCACCTGTCAATGTGTTGTCTACCTTTAGAATGGAAAAGGACTCTACTGAAACAACACTCTGGAAATCAGGAGAAATTTTTGCACGTGTCTTTTCTGTTATAATTGACCCTTATGTTTAGGAGACCATCTGTCACATGTGTCGAATCATTGTAACTGTTTCTATTTTTAGAAAGCAGGGGTAGGATTCGAATTTTTGAGGACTGATAGCATCTTTACCTTTATATACAGATGTAAAATACATAAGGGAGGTTCGACCTGGAGGTACCAGATGGGGAGATAATATTGAAATAGGGATTTCTTTTTTCTAGAGATGATCAGTAGTCTGTAAATGACTTTATGAATGAACACAAAGGCACTTTTTCCAAATTCTTGTGTTTTGTTTAAGTGGTGAAGTTTTTCCCTCATGTAACTCATGATTTTCCTATTTCATATGATTTTCTTTCTGTATTGTCTATGAGAAGGTAATGTACAGGATTTGTTCTTGACACCTTGTGTTGGCTCAATGCAATATCTATGTTTTCTTCCAAGTTTGAAGTGTAGAATTCAGTTGTACTTTTCTCTACATTTAAAATGAATTCCAATCTTTTCTTCCTTTCCCATTCTATAAGCTCAAAGAATCCACTTGCATGATTATCTTGCATGGTTACATATTGTTTTATTTATTCATTCATCTATCATCTTTATCATTGACTCCATGTTGCCCAATGGTCCTTTATGCCTTAACCAAACCAACTTTGAAATCCATAAACAAACCCATGTTCTGCATAGTTGGCCTAATATTCTTTTCAAACAAAGCTATGTCAGACAAAAAGATCCCTCTCTGAGTCTTAGAGGGATAGATCTAGACTCGAAGTGGTTTTGATGTTGCCTTTGTGACTGCCATCACAGCCTTGGGAAAATTACAGAGTGCTAACAGAATGGCAACCATACTAGGGAACTTTCCCTAGTAGTACACCTCAAAGCTCCAGATCTGATCACTGATGGTGGAGAGTGACCAGACACCAGAAGGCTGAGATCATTCACCTGGTGACTCCAAACCAACTCTAGACAATGCCAACTCAAACACTCCACTAGAGGAAGAACCTAAAGCATGGCCAAGCAGCCTAGAAAGACCAGGTACTCAAGCTCAAATTTCATTCAAGACATATTTGGTTTTATCTGCATTTATGTTTTGTCTTATTCTAAGCTTGATCAAGAATATATTGCCGAACATTACAGTGACCACCTATTGATTGATGAGCCCCAAGAGATCATATCCTCAATTGTATATTATGTACATACTCATACACTTGTGCACACCCCAGATGCATCTGTAGAAATCCTAGTGAGACATAAGCCTCCTTCTTTATCTCCTACTCTTGCAAAACCTCTGGATGGTTGTAAGCCTCTTGCTTCATCTCTTGTGCTTGAAAAAATCCCAGACCGATACTAGCCTCTAGATTTGCCTCCTATTCTCCATGACCTCCTTGACAATTACATCAATAATCTGCCTAGGTTTGATGGAGAAAATGGGAAGATCACTGTTGAAAATCATATTCAAAACCTTGAGGATTTCCTTGACCTTTATGAGGTTGAAGATGATGATNGATCCGGGCAAGTGATTGTTTATCTGTTATGATTATTTAATGATATCGGTTTAACCCTGATCTAGTAGATCCAATCAGCATAAGTTCACATCATTTGTTTTTCCTGATCCATCACGTGGTTTTTTTCGTCTTGAACGAATGATACAATCATCACTATGATTGGTTTTCATTCTTTATCAAGGGTTTTCATTCAAACCTTTTTCCCCATACCACACATTTTCCTTCACCCGAAACTTCAATTCATCCCCTATCAGCGCCATTGTATCTCTCCACTCCATTGCCCAAACTTCAATTCATCCCCTATCAACGCCACTATATCTCCCCACGTCCGATTTTGTTGTAGTCCAGGTATTGACAACCATTATTGCAAATGAAGAAGGGAGGAAATTTGCTCAAGAAGGAGCTCAGTGACATAACTTATCTGGAATCTCACCTTGAGATTTTCCAGATGTTCAGAGACGTTGGCTGCTACAGATTCTGTGAAAAACTCCAAGGATTTCATCAAGGTGTGGCTGAAGCATTTGCATTTACCTTTGATGGAGACAAAGCCAAAGCTGGAACAATTGAAGTATAGGTTGATGAAGCAATTGTTGCAGCAGTGACAGAAATGCCAAGGACTGGTGAAAGATGGTTCAAGTCAACCACTATCAAAGACATTGAGTTCAGGTATTATCTCAAACCCGAACACAAATGTATCACTTTGAAAAAGTATATCCCTAGATCCTACTTGGAAAAGAAGTGGCAAAATATGCTCAAAGTCATCCAGGTATACATAACGTTTGAAGGCAGATATAGCAGAGTAATGTTCTACCACTTCAATCTCATGAATCATTTCACAGGGAGATGTCCTCTGAATCTACCCTTCTACCTTCACAAAAGTCTTACAAAGATGACACACTAGGTCCAAGCCATACCTAGCAAGGTGCAGGGTAGACTTTCCCACCATAGTCTTATCAAACTCATAGTGTTTTAAGAATTGCAGAAGAGGGATAGGAGTTGGGAGTATTTTCTTTTTTGGGGTGAATTTGAACCAGAACCCCAGCCCAAGGACCAGAAAAAGACTTCACTCATTAAGTTTTCAACACCATAGAGCAGTAAAAGGAAAAGGAGATCCATTTCCCCAGTAATTACAGAGGGCCCAGCTTTTTCTTCCAAGTCCAAGAAAGCCAAGAAGATGCTTGTTTTCAGCCAAGATACAGAAGGGAAAACAAATTCCTCTGGTAAAAACATTTTGAAATTGCCTTATATATATTTAGATGAGGATTTAGAGCCAGGGGAAGGAGAGGTTCTTGAACAGGATGTCTTTGAACAAGCACCTTCTTCCATCAGAGTTTCCAGACTTGGAGATTCCTGAAACATCAACCAGCAGGCACAGCAAGGTCAGCAAACCATTGAAGATTGAAAAACTCCTAGAAGAAATAGTAGAGATGAAGAGGCTTGAGAGGGTCATCAAATCCCAAAACTAGACAATAAGCAATACCTCATATGAGGTAAGGGATTTTTTTGAAAGATTAGCTAAAATGCATGTAAAAGAACAGAAAAGGAACAAGAAATTGCTCAAGGAAAATCGCAAATTGCTTAAAATGATTAAAGGTTTGAGGATCAAACTAAGGCTAAAAAATCCTAAGCCAAGAGCACATTCTGATTTAAGATATCTAGCTGAAGCTACTCAGAACCTAAACGAAGACCCTAAGGAATAGATAGGTCAAAGAAAATCTCTTTTTGCAGTTTTGAACAGGGGTGGAGAACTCAGATTTTTACACAGCTTATTTGTTTTCCTAAAGGCGATGTTAGCTGTCGAAAGCTATGCTTTCGATAGCTAACCCTTTCCTATTTTACACCTGTAAGCTACCAAAAGCGTAAGGGATGACAGAATGTTCATATTTTGCACAAAATGAAGTTTTTGGTGTCTAGATTTTGTGAAAGGGGTTCCAAATGAAAGATAAAGATCAAAGGGATACAGATCATCACCTTTTTCAAGTTTTGAGGTAGGTATTAAGGCGAAAAGGTTAAGTGGAATTTGAAATTCGTGGTAAAGTTTGTTCATTTGTCAAAGTAGGATTTCAAAGTGCCTTGTCATCTTTTGACATTTATTGAAGATATCATGAAGACCAGTAAAGGGAACGTTATTTCTCCACCTGTCAATGTGTTGTCTACCTTTAGAATGGAAAAGGACTCTACTGAAACAACACTCTGGAAATCAGGAGAAATTTTTGCACGTGTCTTTTCTGTTATAATTGACCCTTATGTTTAGGAGACCATCTGTCACATGTGTCGAATCATTGTAACTGTTTCTATTTTTAGAAA
This sequence comes from Picea glauca, assembly GCA_000966675.3. NCBI lineage: Eukaryota > Viridiplantae > Streptophyta > Pinopsida > Pinales > Pinaceae > Picea > Picea glauca. The sequence continues at coordinate 6,029 of JZKD02S0251002.1, forward strand.
GCAGGGGTAGGATTCGAATTTTTGAGGACTGATAGCATCTTTACCTTTATATACAGATGTAAAATACATAAGGGAGGTTCGACCTGGAGGTACCAGATGGGGAGATAATATTGAAATAGGGATTTCTTTTTTCTAGAGATGATCAGTAGTCTGTAAATGACTTTATGAATGAACACAAAGGCACTTTTTCCAAATTCTTGTGTTTTGTTTAAGTGGTGAAGTTTTTCCCTCATGTAACTCATGATTTTCCTATTTCATATGATTTTCTTTCTGTATTGTCTATGAGAAGGTAATGTACAGGATTTGTTCTTGACACCTTGTGTTGGCTCAATGCAATATCTATGTTTTCTTCCAAGTTTGAAGTGTAGAATTCAGTTGTACTTTTCTCTACATTTAAAATGAATTCCAATCTTTTCTTCCTTTCCCATTCTATAAGCTCAAAGAATCCACTTGCATGATTATCTTGCATGGTTACATATTGTTTTATTTATTCATTCATCTATCATCTTTATCATTGACTCCATGTTGCCCAATGGTCCTTTATGCCTTAACCAAACCAACTTTGAAATCCATAAACAAACCCATGTTCTGCATAGTTGGCCTAATATTCTTTTCAAACAAAGCTATGTCAGACAAAAAGATCCCTCTCTGAGTCTTAGAGGGATAGATCTAGACTCGAAGTGGTTTTGATGTTGCCTTTGTGACTGCCATCACAGCCTTGGGAAAATTACAGAGTGCTAACAGAATGGCAACCATACTAGGGAACTTTCCCTAGTAGTACACCTCAAAGCTCCAGATCTGATCACTGATGGTGGAGAGTGACCAGACACCAGAAGGCTGAGATCATTCACCTGGTGACTCCAAACCAACTCTAGACAATGCCAACTCAAACACTCCACTAGAGGAAGAACCTAAAGCATGGCCAAGCAGCCTAGAAAGACCAGGTACTCAAGCTCAAATTTCATTCAAGACATATTTGGTTTTATCTGCATTTATGTTTTGTCTTATTCTAAGCTTGATCAAGAATATATTGCCGAACATTACAGTGACCACCTATTGATTGATGAGCCCCAAGAGATCATATCCTCAATTGTATATTATGTACATACTCATACACTTGTGCACACCCCAGATGCATCTGTAGAAATCCTAGTGAGACATAAGCCTCCTTCTTTATCTCCTACTCTTGCAAAACCTCTGGATGGTTGTAAGCCTCTTGCTTCATCTCTTGTGCTTGAAAAAATCCCAGACCGATACTAGCCTCTAGATTTGCCTCCTATTCTCCATGACCTCCTTGACAATTACATCAATAATCTGCCTAGGTTTGATGGAGAAAATGGGAAGATCACTGTTGAAAATCATATTCAAAACCTTGAGGATTTCCTTGACCTTTATGAGGTTGAAGATGATGATNCAAGTTATTTTCATTAGGTAATAAGAATGGATCACTAGATGAATGATTTTTGAGTTAGAGGTCTTCAAGAAGAGCTTTGGACTTTCCTTTTCAAATAAGTGATGAGTCTGTACTTTTACTAGAAAAGTTCTAAAATTTCACTTTTTCCAGCTAAGGGTGTTTTCTCAAAGTATTCTAACCTGCAAAAAATTGTCTCTTTCGGTAGCTAAAATAGTATGTGTGAGGCATTTTAAGCTATCAAAAGGATAGAGTCGGTTAACGGTTAGACTATCCCATCGGATTCTCAAACCGCCATTGGTACACAGCATCATCATCTCAAGTGCTGTCAAAATCAACAGAAATCAAATCATAATACGATCTGGGAAAGTGATTGTTTATCTGTTATGATTATTTAATGATATGTGTTTAACCCTAATCTAGTAGATACGATCACCATAAGTTCACATCATTTTTTTTTCTCGATCCATCACATGGTTTTTTCCGTCTTGATCGAATGATACAATCATCACTATGATTGGTTTTCATTCTTTATCAAGGGTTTTCATTCAAACCTTTTTCCCCATACCACGCATTTTCCTTCGCCAGAAACTTCAATTCATCCCCTATCAGCGCCACTGTATCTCTCCACTCCTTAGCCCGAACTTCAATTCATCCCCTATCAGTGCCACTGTATCTCCCAAAGTCTGATTTTGTTGTAGTGCAGGTATTGACAACCATTATTGCATATGAAGAAGGGAGGAAATTTGCTCAAGAAGGAGCTCAGTGACATAACTTATCTGGAATCCCACCCTGAGATTTTCCAGATGTTCAGAGATGTTGGTTGCTATAGATTCTGTGAAAAACTCCAAGGATTTCATCAAGGTGTGGTTGAAGCATTTGCATTGACCTTTGACGGAGCCAAAGCCAAAGTTGGAACAATTGAGGTACAGGTTGATGACGCAATTGTTGCAGCAGTGATAGAAATGCCAAGGACTGGTGAAAGATGGTTCAAGTCAACCACTATCAAATACATTGAGTTCAGGTATTATCTCAAACCCGAACACAAATGTATCACTTTGAAAAAGCATATCCCTAGATCCTACTTGGAAGAGAAGTGGCAACATCTTCTCAAAGCCATCTAGGTATACATAACGTGTGAAGGTAGATATAGCACAGTAATGTTCTACCACTTCAAGTTCATGAATCATTTCACAAGGATATGTCCTCTCAATATTCTCTTCTACCTTCACAAAAGTCTTACAAAGATGACACACCAGGTCTAGGCCATACCTAGCAAGGTGCAGGGTAGACTTTCCCATCACAGTCTTATCAAACTCATAGTGTTTCAAGAATTGCAGAAGAGGGATAGGAGTTGGGAATATCTTCTTTTATGGGGTGAATTTGAACCAGAACCCCAGCCCAAGGACCAGAAAAAGACTTCACTCATTAAGTTTTCAACACCACAGAATAGTAAAAGGATAAGGAGATCCATTTCCTCAGTAATTATAGAGGGCCCAACTTCTTCTTCCAAGTCCAATAAAGCCAAGAAGATGCTTGTTTTTAGCCAAGAAACAGAAGGGAAAACAAATGCCTCTGGTAAAAACATTTTGAATTTTCCTTATACAGATTCATATGAGGATTTAGAGCTAGGGGAAGGAGAGGTTCCTAAATGGGTTATCTTCGAAGAAGCACCTTTTTTCATTAGAGTTCCCAGACTTGGAGATTCCTGAAACATCAACTAGTAGGCACAGCAAGGTCAGCAAACCATCGAAGATTGAAAAACTCCAAGAAGAAATAGTAGAGATGAAGATGCTTGAGAGGGTCATCAAATCCCAAAACTAGACTATAAGCAATACCTCAAATGAGGTAATGGATTGTTTTGAAAGATTAGCTAAAATGCATGTAAAAGAACAGAAAAGGAACAAGAAATTGCTCAAGGAAAATCGCAAATTGCTTAAAATGATTAAAGGTTTGAGGGTCAAACTAAGGCTAAAAAATCCTAAGCCAAGAGAACATTTTGATTTAAGAGATCTAGCTGAAGCTACTGAGAACCTAAAGGAAGACCCTAAGGAATAGATAGGTTGAAGAAAATCTCTTTTTTCAGTTTTGAATAGGGGTGGAGAACTCAGATTTTTCGGCAGCTTATTTGTTTTCCTAAAGGCGTTGTTAGCTACCAAAAGCTACGCTTTTGATAGCTAACCCTTTCCTATTTTACACCTGTAAGCTACTAAAAGCACAAGGGATGACAGAATGTTCATATTTTTCACAAAACGAAGTTTTTGGTGTCCAGATTTTGTGAAAGGGGTTCCAAATGAAAGATAAAGATCAAAGGGATACAGATCATCACCTTTTTCAAGTTTTGAGGCAAATATTAAGGTGAAAAGGTTAAGTGGCATTTGAAATTCGTGGTAAAGTTTGTCCATTTGTCAAAGAAGGATTTCAAAGTGCCTTGTCATCTTTTGACATTTATTGAAGATATCATGAAGACCAATAAAGGGAACGTTATTTCTCCACCTGTCAATGTGTTGTCTACCTTTCGAATGGAAAAGGAATCTATTGAAACAACACTCTGGAAATTAGGAGAAATTTTTGCACGTGTATTTTCTATTATAATTGACCCTTATGTTTAAGAGACCATCTCATTGTAACTGTTTCTATTTTTAGGAAGCAGGGGTAGGATTTGAATTTTTGAGGACTGATAGCATCTTTACCTTTATATACAGATGTAAAATACATAAGGGAGGTTCGACCTGGAGGTACTAGATGGGGAGATAATATAGAAACAGGGATTTATGTTTTGTAGAGATGATCAGCAGTCTATAAATGACTTTATGAATGAACACAAAGGCACTTTTTCTAGATTCCTGTGTTGTGTTTAAGTGGTGAAGTTTTTCCCTCATGTAACTCATGATTTTCCTATTTCATATGCTTTTCTTTCTGTATTGTCTATGAGAAGGTAATTTACGGGATTTGTTATTAACACCCTGTGTTGTCTCAATGAAATATCTATGTTTTCTTCCAAGTTTGAAGTGTAGAATTCAGTCGTACTCTGCTCTACATTTAAAATTAATTCCAATCTTGTTTTCCTTTCCCATTCTATAAGCTCAAAGAATCCACTTGCATGATTATCTGGTTACATCTTGTTTTAGTTATTCATTCATCTATCATCTTTATCATTGACTCCATGTTGCCTAATGGTCCTTTATGCCTTAACCAAACCAACTTTGAAATCCATAAACAAACCCATGTTTTGCATAGCTGGCCTAATATTCTTATCAAACAAATCTATATCAGACAGAGAGATCCCTCTCTGAGTATTGGAGGGATATATCCATACTTGAAGTGGTTTTGATGTTGCCTCTGTTACTGCCATCACAGCCTTGGGAAAATTACAATGTGCTAACAGGGCCATGTATTTTTATTTCCACGACCTTAGAAATATACTCGAGGCTTATCTCGATGATTTAGCATCACGATCTTGCAAGAGAGTTGATCATTCTGTGCACCTCCAACCATATTTGAACGATTTCACTACTATTGGATTTTCTTAAGTGTAGTTTCTGCTTGACATCGGGTTGTCTTCTAGGTTTGATATTTTTGACAACAGGGATCATGGTCAATCCTTTGAAGGTTGAGTATATTGTTCAATTGTCTCCCACGTGCACAGTCCCTCAACTTCAAAGCTTACAGGGAAAAGCAAACTTTTTTTGGTGTTTTATCGCAAATTATGTCGAGATCACTAAAGGGTTCATGTGTTTACTAAAAAATGGAGTCCCTTTCTATTGGGATGAAGCCACTCAACTCTCTTTTGAAGCTTTTAAATGAGCCCTCACGTTTGCCCCTCTTCTCTGGCCTCCCAATTATAATAAAGATTTCTTATTATACTTTGCCTCTACAAAATCGACCATCAGTATGGTCTTGGTTCAAGAGGAAGATCTGCTCGAAGAACATGTGATTTATTACCTGAGTCGAGGCTTGGTTGGACCAGAACTCAACTACTCCCATGTTCACAATCTTGCACTGGCAACAATGCATGTTTTCCAGCGATTATGTCATTATATTCTGCTTCTTAAGACCACTGTCATTTCCGTTGTGAATCCATTTCAATATGTGTTGAAACAACGTGTCATCGGCAGAAATATCAGTAGATGGATTGTTATCCTCCAGAAGTTTGACTTGGATTTTGTTTCTGCGAAATCCAAAAATTCATTGTTCTTTGCGAAACTTATCTCGGAACTACCAGTCGAATCAGGTGATGTTACCCTTGAAGAGTTTCCGATTAAAGTTGATTGTTTTATGATTTCATCTTCAGACCCCTAGTATGAAGATATATTATTCTATCTCCAGAATTTGAAGTGCCCCACCTCTGCTTCTCACAATAAGCATCGACATATACGCCATCAAGCACGAAACTATCTCATACTCGATGACACTTTGTATCGTCGAGGTGTAGATTGCATCCTTCTTCGATGCCTCATTCACGAAGAAGCGAAACTCATTCTTAACGACTGCCACACTGGAGCAACTGGTGGTCATTTGTCTAGTTTGGAAACAACCCAAAAGATTCTATGAGCCAGTTACTTTTGGCCGAAGTTAATCAAGGATTGCATTGAATCGATCAAGAAGTGCCACCCCTGTCAGATATTCTCTCGGAAGATGAGTGCACACCCCGCTCCCATGTTTCCCATCCTTATTATTGGTCCCTTCACCAAGTGGGGGATTGATTTTACTACATGCCACCTGAATTCAGCCAGGGGACATCCTTATATCATCGTTTTGGTAGTCTACTTCACAAAGTGGGTCGAGGCTATGACAACATTTAATAGTGATGGCGAGACAACAACTCTCTTTATTTTTAACCAAATAATAGCAAGGTTCAACATCCCGAAGGAGATTGTCACTGACCATGGTCGTCACCTTCAGAAAAAAATGATGTCTGAGTTAACATCAAAGTTTGGGTTGAGGCAAGAGAATTCATCACCCAACTACCCACAAGCGAATGGTCAGGTGGAAGCTGTGAATAAGTCCCTCAAGACTATTCTGCAGCGAACGATCAATTCTACCAAGTCAATTTGGCATTTGATGTTGTACTCAACATTATGGGCCTACCAAACGTTTATAAATATTGCCATTGGCAGTAGAGTTATTTCCATACACTTCACCTCTTGAGGAACGCTTATTATATCTCGAGCAACTCGATGAGCAGTGTCGTGATGCAACCTTGGCTATTGAAGCTCACAAACAACGAGTCAAGTGTCAATATGATTAGTTTGTTTTTCCTCAGTTTTTTTCCGAAGGTGACCTTGTCCTGGTCTACAACCAATTCAAGGATCCCCTAGAGGCAGGCAAGTTCAAACCCATGTGGTTTGGACCTTTCATTGTGAAAGAGGTCTCAAACAAGGGGGATTATCATCTGGTTGAATTTGAGGGAAATGTTTTGGCAGAGCCTAAAAATGGGCTCTACCTCAAGAATTATTACTCATAATTTGGTCGCTTGGGTGACTTCTTGTACATATGTATAGTTCTTATATAGTTAAATTTTTTTCTTTTTGTTTTATGGACGTATCGTTATTTATGTCATATTTTTCACTGTGGCAGATATCAATTGAATCAGAGGTTTTCGTTGGGTTCGCAGACGACACTAGCCGACACACTCGGAGGCTTGCTTCCGCAGCTTGGGTGATTTTCACGCCTCAGGGCCAGTTGCTATATTCTGGAGGTATCTGTCTAGGTGACACCACAAACAATGTCGTTGAGTACAGCACAGTGATAGAGTTTCTCCGTGATGCTTTGTTGCATGGTATCTCTCACCTCTGAATCTACTTAGATGCTCAATTGGTTGTGTTCCAATTAAATGGGGTTTACCACGTTTATGATCCTACTTTAAACCAACAATTCCTTATGGTACGTATCTTAGAACGTTTCTTTGATTACATCATGTATATCCATGTTCCTAGGAGATTAAATCAAATGGTAGATACTCTAGCTAATCAAGTATTAGATTGGCATTTTGCACACGCACATACACATGTACATACATTTGTAAAAATGTGAACCATAAGACATAAAAGATGTAAATACATACATATCTATATGTATGTATGTATGTATGTATGTATGTATGTATAAGTGTCAGAGTACATCTATGGGTGCGAATGCCTCAAAAATACATATCTGATATACATCACGGGGATTATTCCCTCAAAAATATACAAAAAGAGTGACCTCGGCAAATAAAGAGTCCATCCTATCTAAGATCGGGGCCTATTGGCCCTACTGTAGTGAACAACAGAATTTTCCAAATGCTGGAAGAGTTGGACCCATGTCTGTGGCACCCCAACTATGTGAGGCTACATCGATGGTGGGAGATCCTCGATCTCGTCCATGGGAACTGCACAAGTAAGCACGGTGAGGTTCTTCTCCACCTGTCTCAAAACTCTCTCAGCCTCTCCAGCAAGAGGTACCCTTGTTGTTGGTGTTGGTCCAACGGATGTTGCTGGTACTGCCTCTGGTCAAGGACGTCACCTGGTCCTCAAGAAGTCTATCGGATGCACTGGTCCCGCATATGTACATAATAGATACATAGTTTTCAGATACTCTGATTCACATAAAAATGATATATATTAAAAATAAATTTTAAAAAAAATGTACCTATCTCTCCTTGCTCCTCTCCAGGAGGTACAGGCATGTATGGATCCCTGGAAAAGTTGTTTCTAGTGTAGGGATAGTCCTCTATCACTAGAATCTATCATTCCCACCAGTCAAAAAATTTATCATCGAAGGCCTCTATGGTCCTTCCTCCCCTCTTTTGTGGAAGTAATGCTTCCCACNCAAGTTATTTTCATTAGGTAATAAGAATGGATCACTAGATGAATGATTTTTGAGTTAGAGGTCTTCAAGAAGAGCTTTGGACTTTCCTTTTCAAATAAGTGATGAGTCTGTACTTTTACTAGAAAAGTTCTAAAATTTCACTTTTTCCAGCTAAGGGTGTTTTCTCAAAGTATTCTAACCTGCAAAAAATTGTCTCTTTCGGTAGCTAAAATAGTATGTGTGAGGCATTTTAAGCTATCAAAAGGATAGAGTCGGTTAACGGTTAGACTATCCCATCGGATTCTCAAACCGCCATTGGTACACAGCATCATCATCTCAAGTGCTGTCAAAATCAACAGAAATCAAATCATAATACGATCTGGGAAAGTGATTGTTTATCTGTTATGATTATTTAATGATATGTGTTTAACCCTAATCTAGTAGATACGATCACCATAAGTTCACATCATTTTTTTTTCTCGATCCATCACATGGTTTTTTCCGTCTTGATCGAATGATACAATCATCACTATGATTGGTTTTCATTCTTTATCAAGGGTTTTCATTCAAACCTTTTTCCCCATACCACGCATTTTCCTTCGCCAGAAACTTCAATTCATCCCCTATCAGCGCCACTGTATCTCTCCACTCCTTCGCTCGAACTTCAAGTCATCCCCTATCAGTGCCACTGTATCTCCCAAAGTCTGATTTTGTTGTAGTGCAGGTATTGACAACCGTTATTGCATATGAAGAAGGGAGGAAATTTGCTCAAGAAGGAGCTCATTGACATAACTTATCTGGAATCCCACCCTGATATTTGCTAGATGTTCAGAGATGTTGGTTGCTATATATTCTGTGAAAAACTCCAAGGATTTCATCAAGGTGTGGCTGAAGCATTTGCATTGACCTTTGACGGAGCCAAAGCCAAAGTTGGAAAAATTGAGGTACAGGTTGATGACTCAATTGTTGCAGCAGTGATAGAAATGCCAAGGACTGGTGAAAGATGGTTCAAGTCAACCACTATCAAAGACATTGAGTTCAGGTATTATCTCAAACCCGAACACAAATGTATCACTTTGAAAAAGGATATCCCTAGATCCTACTTGGAAGAGAAGTGGCAACATCTGCTCAAAGCCATCCAGGTATACATAACGTGTGAAGGTAGATATAGCACATTAATGTTCTACCACTTCAAGTTCATGAATCATTTCACAAGGATATGTCCTCTCAATCTTCTCTTCTACCTTCACAAAAGTCTTACAAAGATGACACACCAGGTCTAGGCCATACCTAGCAAGGTGCAGGGTAGACTTTCCCATCACAATCTTATCAAACTCATAGTGTTTCAAGAATTGCAGAAGAGGGATAGGAGTTGGGAATATCTTCTTTTATGGGGTGAATTTGAACCAGAACCCCAGCCCAAGGACCAGAAAAAGACTTCACTCATTAAGTTTTCAACACCACAGAATAGTAAAAGGATAAGGAGATCCATTTCCTCAGTAATTATAGAGGGCCCAACTTCTTCTTCCAAGTCCAATAAAGCCAAGAAGATGCTTGTTTTTAGCCAAGAAACAGAAGGGAAAACAAATGCCTCTGGTAAAAACATTTTGAATTTTCCTTATACAGATTCATATGAGGATTTAGAGCTAGGGGAAGGAGAGGTTCCTAAATGGGTTATCTTCGAAGAAGCACCTTTTTTCATTAGAGTTCCCAGACTTGGAGATTCCTGAAACATCAACTAGTAGGCACAGCAAGGTCAGCAAACCATCGAAGATTGAAAAACTCCAAGAAGAAATAGTAGAGATGAAGATGCTTGAGAGGGTCATCAAATCCCAAAACTAGACTATAAGCAATACCTCAAATGAGGTAATGGATTGTTTTGAAAGATTAGCTAAAATGCATGTAAAAGAACAGAAAAGGAACAAGAAATTGCTCAAGGAAAATCGCAAATTGCTTAAAATGATTAAAGGTTTGAGGGTCAAACTAAGGCTAAAAAATCCTAAGCCAAGAGAACATTTTGATTTAAGAGATCTAGCTGAAGCTACTGAGAACCTAAAGGAAGACCCTAAGGAATAGATAGGTTGAAGAAAATCTCTTTTTTCAGTTTTGAATAGGGGTGGAGAACTCAGATTTTTCGGCAGCTTATTTGTTTTCCTAAAGGCGTTGTTAGCTACCAAAAGCTACGCTTTTGATAGCTAACCCTTTCCTATTTTACACCTGTAAGCTACTAAAAGCACAAGGGATGACAGAATGTTCATATTTTTCACAAAACGAAGTTTTTGGTGTCCAGATTTTGTGAAAGGGGTTCCAAATGAAAGATAAAGATCAAAGGGATACAGATCATCACCTTTTTCAAGTTTTGAGGCAAATATTAAGGTGAAAAGGTTAAGTGGCATTTGAAATTCGTGGTAAAGTTTGTCCATTTGTCAAAGAAGGATTTCAAAGTGCCTTGTCATCTTTTGACATTTATTGAAGATATCATGAAGACCAATAAAGGGAACGTTATTTCTCCACCTGTCAATGTGTTGTCTACCTTTCGAATGGAAAAGGAATCTATTGAAACAACACTCTGGAAATTAGGAGAAATTTTTGCACGTGTATTTTCTATTATAATTGACCCTTATGTTTAAGAGACCATCTCATTGTAACTGTTTCTATTTTTAGGAAGCAGGGGTAGGATTTGAATTTTTGAGGACTGATAGCATCTTTACCTTTATATACAGATGTAAAATACATAAGGGAGGTTCGACCTGGAGGTACTAGATGGGGAGATAATATAGAAACAGGGATTTATGTTTTGTAGAGATGATCAGCAGTCTATAAATGACTTTATGAATGAACACAAAGGCACTTTTTCTAGATTCCTGTGTTGTGTTTAAGTGGTGAAGTTTTTCCCTCATGTAACTCATGATTTTCCTATTTCATATGCTTTTCTTTCTGTATTGTCTATGAGAAGGTAATTTACGGGATTTGTTATTAACACCCTGTGTTGTCTCAATGAAATATCTATGTTTTCTTCCAAGTTTGAAGTGTAGAATTCAGTCGTACTCTGCTCTACATTTAAAATTAATTCCAATCTTGTTTTCCTTTCCCATTCTATAAGCTCAAAGAATCCACTTGCATGATTATCTGGTTACATCTTGTTTTAGTTATTCATTCATCTATCATCTTTATCATTGACTCCATGTTGCCTAATGGTCCTTTATGCCTTAACCAAACCAACTTTGAAATCCATAAACAAACCCATGTTTTGCATAGCTGGCCTAATATTCTTATCAAACAAATCTATATCAGACAGAGAGATCCCTCTCTGAGTATTGGAGGGATATATCCATACTTGAAGTGGTTTTGATGTTGCCTCTGTTACTGCCATCACAGCCTTGGGAAAATTACAATGTGCTAACAGGGCCATGTATTTTTATTTCCACGACCTTAGAAATATACTCGAGGCTTATCTCGATGATTTAGCATCACGATCTTGCAAGAGAGTTGATCATTCTGTGCACCTCCAACCATATTTGAACGATTTCACTACTATTGGATTTTCTTAAGTGTAGTTTCTGCTTGACATCGGGTTGTCTTCTAGGTTTGATATTTTTGACAACAGGGATCATGGTCAATCCTTTGAAGGTTGAGTATATTGTTCAATTGTCTCCCACGTGCACAGTCCCTCAACTTCAAAGCTTACAGGGAAAAGCAAACTTTTTTTGGTGTTTTATCGCAAATTATGTCGAGATCACTAAAGGGTTCATGTGTTTACTAAAAAATGGAGTCCCTTTCTATTGGGATGAAGCCACTCAACTCTCTTTTGAAGCTTTTAAATGAGCCCTCACGTTTGCCCCTCTTCTCTGGCCTCCCAATTATAATAAAGATTTCTTATTATACTTTGCCTCTACAAAATCGACCATCAGTATGGTCTTGGTTCAAGAGGAAGATCTGCTCGAAGAACATGTGATTTATTACCTGAGTCGAGGCTTGGTTGGACCAGAACTCAACTACTCCCATGTTCACAATCTTGCACTGGCAACAATGCATGTTTTCCAGCGATTATGTCATTATATTCTGCTTCTTAAGACCACTGTCATTTCCGTTGTGAATCCATTTCAATATGTGTTGAAACAACGTGTCATCGGCAGAAATATCAGTAGATGGATTGTTATCCTCCAGAAGTTTGACTTGGATTTTGTTTCTGCGAAATCCAAAAATTCATTGTTCTTTGCGAAACTTATCTCGGAACTACCAGTCGAATCAGGTGATGTTACCCTTGAAGAGTTTCCGATTAAAGTTGATTGTTTTATGATTTCATCTTCAGACCCCTAGTATGAAGATATATTATTCTATCTCCAGAATTTGAAGTGCCCCACCTCTGCTTCTCACAATAAGCATCGACATATACGCCATCAAGCACGAAACTATCTCATACTCGATGACACTTTGTATCGTCGAGGTGTAGATTGCATCCTTCTTCGATGCCTCATTCACGAAGAAGCGAAACTCATTCTTAACGACTGCCACACTGGAGCAACTGGTGGTCATTTGTCTAGTTTGGAAACAACCCAAAAGATTCTATGAGCCAGTTACTTTTGGCCGAAGTTAATCAAGGATTGCATTGAATCGATCAAGAAGTGCCACCCCTGTCAGATATTCTCTCGGAAGATGAGTGCACACCCCGCTCCCATGTTTCCCATCCTTATTATTGGTCCCTTCACCAAGTGGGGGATTGATTTTACTACATGCCACCTGAATTCAGCCAGGGGACATCCTTATATCATCGTTTTGGTAGTCTACTTCACAAAGTGGGTCGAGGCTATGACAACATTTAATAGTGATGGCGAGACAACAACTCTCTTTATTTTTAACCAAATAATAGCAAGGTTCAACATCCCGAAGGAGATTGTCACTGACCATGGTCGTCACCTTCAGAAAAAAATGATGTCTGAGTTAACATCAAAGTTTGGGTTGAGGCAAGAGAATTCATCACCCAACTACCCACAAGCGAATGGTCAGGTGGAAGCTGTGAATAAGTCCCTCAAGACTATTCTGCAGCGAACGATCAATTCTACCAAGTCAATTTGGCATTTGATGTTGTACTCAACATTATGGGCCTACCAAACGTTTATAAATATTGCCATTGGCAGTAGAGTTATTTCCATACACTTCACCTCTTGAGGAACGCTTATTATATCTCGAGCAACTCGATGAGCAGTGTCGTGATGCAACCTTGGCTATTGAAGCTCACAAACAACGAGTCAAGTGTCAATATGATTAGTTTGTTTTTCCTCAGTTTTTTTCCGAAGGTGACCTTGTCCTGGTCTACAACCAATTCAAGGATCCCCTAGAGGCAGGCAAGTTCAAACCCATGTGGTTTGGACCTTTCATTGTGAAAGAGGTCTCAAACAAGGGGGATTATCATCTGGTTGAATTTGAGGGAAATGTTTTGGCAGAGCCTAAAAATGGGCTCTACCTCAAGAATTATTACTCATAATTTGGTCGCTTGGGTGACTTCTTGTACATATGTATAGTTCTTATATAGTTAAATTTTTTTCTTTTTGTTTTATGGACGTATCGTTATTTATGTCATATTTTTCACTGTGGCAGATATCAATTGAATCAGAGGTTTTCGTTGGGTTCGCAGACGACACTAGCCGACACACTCGGAGGCTTGCTTCCGCAGCTTGGGTGATTTTCACGCCTCAGGGCCAGTTGCTATATTCTGGAGGTATCTGTCTAGGTGACACCACAAACAATGTCGTTGAGTACAGCACAGTGATAGAGTTTCTCCGTGATGCTTTGTTGCATGGTATCTCTCACCTCTGAATCTACTTAGATGCTCAATTGGTTGTGTTCCAATTAAATGGGGTTTACCACGTTTATGATCCTACTTTAAACCAACAATTCCTTATGGTACGTATCTTAGAACGTTTCTTTGATTACATCATGTATATCCATGTTCCTAGGAGATTAAATCAAATGGTAGATACTCTAGCTAATCAAGTATTAGATTGGCATTTTGCACACGCACATACACATGTACATACATTTGTAAAAATGTGAACCATAAGACATAAAAGATGTAAATACATACATATCTATATGTATGTATGTATGTATGTATGTATGTATGTATAAGTGTCAGAGTACATCTATGGGTGCGAATGCCTCAAAAATACATATCTGATATACATCACGGGGATTATTCCCTCAAAAATATACAAAAAGAGTGACCTCGGCAAATAAAGAGTCCATCCTATCTAAGATCGGGGCCTATTGGCCCTACTGTAGTGAACAACAGAATTTTCCAAATGCTGGAAGAGTTGGACCCATGTCTGTGGCACCCCAACTATGTGAGGCTACATCGATGGTGGGAGATCCTCGATCTCGTCCATGGGAACTGCACAAGTAAGCACGGTGAGGTTCTTCTCCACCTGTCTCAAAACTCTCTCAGCCTCTCCAGCAAGAGGTACCCTTGTTGTTGGTGTTGGTCCAACGGATGTTGCTGGTACTGCCTCTGGTCAAGGACGTCACCTGGTCCTCAAGAAGTCTATCGGATGCACTGGTCCCGCATATGTACATAATAGATACATAGTTTTCAGATACTCTGATTCACATAAAAATGATATATATTAAAAATAAATTTTAAAAAAAATGTACCTATCTCTCCTTGCTCCTCTCCAGGAGGTACAGGCATGTATGGATCCCTGGAAAAGTTGTTTCTAGTGTAGGGATAGTCCTCTATCACTAGAATCTATCATTCCCACCAGTCAAAAAATTTATCATCGAAGGCCTCTATGGTCCTTCCTCCCCTCTTTTGTGGAAGTAATGCTTCCCAC
>JZKD02S0251013.1:0-21061 GCA_000966675.3 Picea glauca
ATTGATAAGTCTACACAAGAGAAACAACTTATTCTAACAATCTTTGCCAATCTAGGACCAGAATACATTGTATATGTCTCCAATTTCCATTCTGGCAGATGTCTTTTTGGAACAAATTGGAAAATGCCTACGTTGGATCGGTTCATTGAGTCTCTTACACAAGAGAAGACAAAACTCATACAGATGGGCCTCATGAAAGATCCCAAATCACATGCACTCACCATGCATGATGGAAAATGGTCATCCAAACGGAACGAGAAGGAGGGATATTCGAAACCCTTCAAAGACTCTTCAGATTCGAAGAAGAAGAAGAAGAAGAAGAAGGGAAAGAAGTGCACTTACTGCAATAAACCGAATCGTGAAGAATACACATGCATGAAGAAAAGGATCGATCTTATGGCACAAAAAATTCAGCAAAACAACCTTGGAAACTTCATTCCAGAGGGAGTCAAGAAATAGAAGGAAGAAGATCCTTATCCTAAGAAAGGTAATCATCATGCTCTGGTTGCAATTATTTCCTCATCTGATTCATGGATTATAGATTCTAGTGCATCCCATCATATGACAGTGAAAGAGGAAGTTTTATCTTCTTGGAGTCCATTATCAAGACCCCCTTTTCTCATGGGGAATGATACTCCAATAGAAGTAGAAAGAGAAGGGATAGTGGAACTCCACAATGGAAGTTTTGAGAATGTTTTACATGTTCCAAAGCATTCTATGAATCTTCTCTTAGTTTATCAGATCACTCAGAAATGTAAAAAGGTTGAATTTACATCGGATTCAGTTTCAGTAATTGACATGCATGACAATTCAATCATTGCAATTGGTGAGGTGGATCACAAGTCAAGGTTGTATAAATTCACTAAGTTTTTCTACGATGACTCCTCTATTCTACTTACACATAAGGACAGTTCTTTGCATTCACCTCTAGTGCAACATGCATATATTCTTGTTCTTCCATTAGTTTCAGACATTAGAGATGATTCGATACACTTAGATTTTGTACATGGAAATAAGAAGGTAGTACAGCCAGATAAGAAGCCAGTGTTGAAGCTTCAGCAGATGCCCTAGAAGGAACATACCACACTTCAAGAAGGAAGAAACCTTGCATGGAATCCATTGGATTTGAGGATGATTCAATCTCAGCACAAGGAGCCTTCTCATGTACTTTCATCTTCAGAACCTATGATGCCCATGCATTTCTATATGGTTCAATCTACTGATCCACATAACTACAATAGGGTTGTGGTAAATCCATTATGGAAATAAAACATGTAGAAGGAGTATGACTCATTCCGACAGAACCAGACTTGGAATCTAGTTCCACAGGATCAAGAGGTACAAGGCCCGATAGATTTCCAAATGACTTCATTAGATCCATAAATATTTCTACATCTTCATGAAGACTTTCAATGAGTAGAAGTTTTAGAGTTTACAGGATCATCTTGCAGTGAAGAACATAGTTGTCTAGCAGCTGTTATTTTCTTCTTTTGATACATTATCTTTTGAGGGGGGTGTTTGTTCCCACATGGTTTTCCCTCTTTCCTCACTTTTATTCAGTGTCCATTAGTTTCATTGTACATGAGTACCTAAAATGGCCTAGTAGACATGACTCATTTTTTACTCCATAGTGATGTTTAGGGGGGTGTTGGAGGAATTTATATTTTCAACACACTAGTTCGGTGGGAATTAACTGACTAGTTCTATTTTAGACTTTCTATTTTTACCATCACTATTATGCATAAATGCATTCCTAAGGAAAGCTAACTGTTTGATTTATTTTCTTAATTATGGAATGTTTTTCCCTATATATGAGTGTATTCCACTCATTCATTGTATCATATTGATCATGATCTATGTATCAATCATCAACTCATTAGAGTAGTGTGAATATATTTTTTCATTCTTCCATATTGAATATCTCTTCCTTTATTGATAAGCTTTGTTTGTACTTGCTTTAGCTATATCTCATGTGCAAGTTTCCATGAAAGATTGACAAGGATGAGATCTCCTTCGTTGAATGAGTGAAGGTTGACATGGTGGTCAAAGGTTGCTTTGGACCATCTTTTAGTTGCCTCATTGTTTTGTAATGATGACTGAGGAGAAGGTTGCCATACCAGGGGTCATTTGAGGGGATGTAGAAGAGGTGTTCGTTGGGAAAATCCATATTGATAGGTGAAATTTTAGCGTCTGATGAAAATGTCATGATAGTTTTGACGAGAACAAGTGCTTTATTTCTTTTGGGAGTTAAGAAATCTAGGTCGTATTCCTGAAGGATGAAAACCATCAGGAAAAGTTTCCATTAATCTTTCATTGACTAAGTAAGTACTTCATGGGGTTGGAACCTGACATGACTTTGGTAGTGTGAAGAAATATATAATGATGCAGTTTCTGGACTGTGAGGGTGAGTTTATCCTCATGATTGTATTTCAAGGGTGGTCCTGAAATATTTTTAGTGATGTATTAAATAACATGCTTGTGACCATCATCCCCTAGTTGGACAATAACTCTTGCTACTGAGACAGATGAGGATGATAGGTAGAGTATGTAATCGTGATCATAGTCGAGAGGACTAATCAAAGGGGAATTGGATAGTGCCTCTTTTAAATCATAAAAAGTGGTTTGGGCATGTTCATCCCATTGAAATGGGATATCATGATGCAGTAAGTGAAGGAAACCATGTTCCCGGGTGGCGTAATCTGGGACAAAGCATCATAAAAAGTTGGGTTTTCCTTGTAGTCTCTACAGTTGGCACAAATTCCTAGGTGGTGGAATTTATGTGATAGATTAGACCTTGAGGGGTCGACTATGATTTCGAGTTGGGAGACTATGAAACCAAGGAGTGATCTAGAAGTGATGCAAAATACACACTTGAGGGGGTTCAAGTAGATATTGTATTGGCAACATCGTTTAAAGACAACTCATAAGTCATTAAAATGTTGAGTTCGTTTCTTGGATCAAGCGGCGAGGTCAATCAAGTAAGTGAGGATGATGCAAGAAAGATCGTGGAAAACATAAGTCATGGCCCATTGGAACATAGAACCTGTGTTTTTTAGTCCCAAAGGCATGACACGATAAGAAAAAGTACTCCATGGGTTGGTAAATGTGGTTTTATATTGATCTGTTGGATGGATTTGGATTTGATTATAACCAGAGAACCCATCCATGAAGGACAAAGCCTCATGGTCAGCATGGTCATCGATAATTTGGTCGATGAAAGGGGTTGGGAAGTTGTCTTTGGGACAAGAATGGTTGAGATCGTGAAAGTCAGTGTAGATGCAAATAGTGCCCTTTTTTTTGTTAATGGGGATGGGTTAGAGACTTGTGAGGTATACACAATGGTGTATATGAACCCTAGTGCATAATTTGCCAATTTTGGCTTTGATTGTTGTGGCTTTGGATGGGTGGGGTGGGTGTTTATTTTGACATACTCGGGTGACATCTAGACATGTGTTGATGTGATGTTCGACTATAGAAGGATCGAGGTTTGGAATATTTTTATATGACTAGGAAAAAATACCCTGGTATTCCTAAATTAGATATTTATAAGTTGTGAGCTCCTCAAAGGAGCATGCAATGCCAATGGTGAGTTCCTCTATGAATCTTGGTTTGATGGAGATTTTGATTTTGAAAGTGGGGGAGATATTGGCTATGTTTCCTTCTTCAAAATCATCGAGGGAAGGGGTAGGGTTGTTGAACCAATCTATATGCCCTGATGGAATAAAATCCCTGGTTTCGATTGCACATATGGAGGCTTAGATAGAAGGGTCAAAGTCTTATTGTGAGAGAAAAAGTGTTGTGTGATGGAGCGCATTCCATGGGCAATCAGGGGTAGTGAGTTCCTCTAGGATATCTTCATCACAGTGAAAAATGCGATAATATAGGGGATCCAGGAAGGTAACATGGGTGACTGTCACCATGTGATTGTCTTATAGTGGTGAAGACACAGAGGGGATATCGCAACCATATTGCAATGGCTCTCTTAACATGAACCAAATGTACAGATACTGTGGGTTGTAAACTGTGGTAGGGGGTAATATTTCCTGGGGGAAATGAACTAGAGAATTGGGAGGATTTGGGGGAACATCCTCAAACAGTCTATCCATGAACCATGGAGGGGTTGGAAGTGACTTAGGTTTAGGGAGGTGATGTGAAAAGTATCTGGAGAAGGGAGTCTCTTTCTTCACGTGAGGTGAGGTGTCTGAATGATTTTGAATAAGGGTTATTTGATGACGCCTATATTCAATGATCAAAGGACATCGGTATGTGAAATGAGAAAGTGAGTCACAAACAAAGAAAGGGAATATCATCCTCTCGGGGAATGATGTAGAGACATAATGGATGTCGGTGACATGCGTAATTGAAAGTGTGGGTGGATAGGGATCTTGTTGAAAGGTTTGGCATACCATCGTTAGTGTCTATCAAAACTGAGGTAGAGAAAGGAAATGATTAGTGTAGTGGCCATACTCTGAATAGATGGCACAAGCGAATTTGGTTCACAACCCTTTACTGCTTGTAGTAGGGGGTGCTATGGTAGTACTAGGTGTGCTTGGTGAAGTGGTAAGTGATGTGGTTTCTCGAGGGAGTTGAATCAGATTGCGTGTAACATCCCTGTCCACCCATAATGGGCCATGTTATGCTAGATAACTCTTTATGTTCTCTCTATGGAACATACTTTAACATACCCAACATCTAACTGAGCTATGCCACATAAATTTTTCGAAATGCATGTAATTAAATTATATACACACATAACTCTTGTGGAAATATATATATAAAATGTAAACAACCAAATACATCTGTAAATGCACGGATTCACACTAAAATAATAGTAAACATATACATGCAACATACANATTGATAAGTCTACACAAGAGAAACAACTTATTCTAACAATCTTTGCCAATCTAGGACCAGAATACATTGTATATGTCTCCAATTTCCATTCTGGCAGATGTCTTTTTGGAACAAATTGGAAAATGCCTACGTTGGATCGGTTCATTGAGTCTCTTACACAAGAGAAGACAAAACTCATACAGATGGGCCTCATGAAAGATCCCAAATCACATGCACTCACCATGCATGATGGAAAATGGTCATCCAAACGGAACGAGAAGGAGGGATATTCGAAACCCTTCAAAGACTCTTCAGATTCGAAGAAGAAGAAGAAGAAGAAGAAGGGAAAGAAGTGCACTTACTGCAATAAACCGAATCGTGAAGAATACACATGCATGAAGAAAAGGATCGATCTTATGGCACAAAAAATTCAGCAAAACAACCTTGGAAACTTCATTCCAGAGGGAGTCAAGAAATAGAAGGAAGAAGATCCTTATCCTAAGAAAGGTAATCATCATGCTCTGGTTGCAATTATTTCCTCATCTGATTCATGGATTATAGATTCTAGTGCATCCCATCATATGACAGTGAAAGAGGAAGTTTTATCTTCTTGGAGTCCATTATCAAGACCCCCTTTTCTCATGGGGAATGATACTCCAATAGAAGTAGAAAGAGAAGGGATAGTGGAACTCCACAATGGAAGTTTTGAGAATGTTTTACATGTTCCAAAGCATTCTATGAATCTTCTCTTAGTTTATCAGATCACTCAGAAATGTAAAAAGGTTGAATTTACATCGGATTCAGTTTCAGTAATTGACATGCATGACAATTCAATCATTGCAATTGGTGAGGTGGATCACAAGTCAAGGTTGTATAAATTCACTAAGTTTTTCTACGATGACTCCTCTATTCTACTTACACATAAGGACAGTTCTTTGCATTCACCTCTAGTGCAACATGCATATATTCTTGTTCTTCCATTAGTTTCAGACATTAGAGATGATTCGATACACTTAGATTTTGTACATGGAAATAAGAAGGTAGTACAGCCAGATAAGAAGCCAGTGTTGAAGCTTCAGCAGATGCCCTAGAAGGAACATACCACACTTCAAGAAGGAAGAAACCTTGCATGGAATCCATTGGATTTGAGGATGATTCAATCTCAGCACAAGGAGCCTTCTCATGTACTTTCATCTTCAGAACCTATGATGCCCATGCATTTCTATATGGTTCAATCTACTGATCCACATAACTACAATAGGGTTGTGGTAAATCCATTATGGAAATAAAACATGTAGAAGGAGTATGACTCATTCCGACAGAACCAGACTTGGAATCTAGTTCCACAGGATCAAGAGGTACAAGGCCCGATAGATTTCCAAATGACTTCATTAGATCCATAAATATTTCTACATCTTCATGAAGACTTTCAATGAGTAGAAGTTTTAGAGTTTACAGGATCATCTTGCAGTGAAGAACATAGTTGTCTAGCAGCTGTTATTTTCTTCTTTTGATACATTATCTTTTGAGGGGGGTGTTTGTTCCCACATGGTTTTCCCTCTTTCCTCACTTTTATTCAGTGTCCATTAGTTTCATTGTACATGAGTACCTAAAATGGCCTAGTAGACATGACTCATTTTTTACTCCATAGTGATGTTTAGGGGGGTGTTGGAGGAATTTATATTTTCAACACACTAGTTCGGTGGGAATTAACTGACTAGTTCTATTTTAGACTTTCTATTTTTACCATCACTATTATGCATAAATGCATTCCTAAGGAAAGCTAACTGTTTGATTTCTTTTCTTAATTATGGAATGTTTTTCTCTATATATGAGTGTATTCCACTCATTCATTGTATCATATTGATCATGATCTATGTATCAATCATCAGCTCATTGGAGTAGTGTGAATATATTTTTTCATTCTTCCATATTGAATATCTCTTCCTTTATTGATAAGCTCTGTTTGTACTTGCTTTAGCTATATCTCATGTGCAGGTTTCCATGAAAGATTGACAAGGATGAGATCTCCTTCGTTGAATGAGTGAAGGTTGACATGTTGGTCAAAGGTTGCTTTGGACCATATTTTAGTTGCCTCATTGTTTTGTAATGATGACCGAGGAGAAGTTCGCCATACCAGGGGTCATTTGAGGGGATGTAGAAGAGGTGTTCGTTGGGAAAATCCTTATTGATAGGTGAAATTTTAGCGTCTGACGAAAATGTCATGATAGTTTTGACGAGAACAAGTGCTTTATTGCTTTTGGGAGTTAAGAAATCTAGGTCGTATTCCTGAAGGATGAAAACCATCAGGAAAAGTTTCCATTAATCTTTCATTGACTAAGTAAGTACTGCATGGGGTTGGAACCTGCCATGACTTTGGTAGTGTGAAGAAATATATAATGATGCAGTTTCTGGACTGTGAGGGTGATTTTATCCTCATGATTGTATTTCAAGGGTGGTCCTGAAATATTTTTACTGATGTATTAAATAACATGCTTGTGACCATCATCCCCTAGTTGGACAATAACTCTTGCTACTGAGACAGATGAGGATGATAGGTAGAGTATGTAATCGTGATCATAGTCGAGAGGACTAATCAAAGGGGAATTGGATAGTGCCTCTTTTAAATCATAAAAAGTGGTTTGGGCATGTTCATCCCATTGAAATGGGATATCATGATGCAGTAAGTGAAGGAAACCATGTTCCCGGGTGGCGTAATCTGGGACAAAGCATCATAAAAAGTTGGGTTTTCCTTGTAGTCTCTACAGTTGGCACAAATTCCTAGGTGGTGGAATTTATGTGATAGATTAGACCTTGAGGGGTCGACTATGATTTCGAGTTGGGAGACTATGAAACCAAGGAGTGATCTAGAAGTGATGCAAAATACACACTTGAGGGGGTTCAAGTAGATATTGTATTGGCAACATCGTTTAAAGACAACTCATAAGTCATTAAAATGTTGAGTTCGTTTCTTGGATCAAGCGGCGAGGTCAATCAAGTAAGTGAGGATGATGCAAGAAAGATCGTGGAAAACATAAGTCATGGCCCATTGGAACATAGAACCTGTGTTTTTTAGTCCCAAAGGCATGACACGATAAGAAAAAGTACTCCATGGGTTGGTAAATGTGGTTTTATATTGATCTGTTGGATGGATTTGGATTTGATTATAACCAGAGAACCCATCCATGAAGGACAAAGCCTCATGGTCAGCATGGTCATCGATAATTTGGTCGATGAAAGGGGTTGGGAAGTTGTCTTTGGGACAAGAATGGTTGAGATCGTGAAAGTCAGTGTAGATGCAAATAGTGCCCTTTTTTTTGTTAATGGGGATGGGTTAGAGACTTGTGAGGTATACACAATGGTGTATATGAACCCTAGTGCATAATTTGCCAATTTTGGCTTTGATTGTTGTGGCTTTGGATGGGTGGGGTGGGTGTTTATTTTGACATACTCGGGTGACATCTAGACATGTGTTGATGTGATGTTCGACTATAGAAGGATCGAGGTTTGGAATATTTTTATATGACTAGGAAAAAATACCCTGGTATTCCTAAATTAGATATTTATAAGTTGTGAGCTCCTCAAAGGAGCATGCAATGCCAATGGTGAGTTCCTCTATGAATCTTGGTTTGATGGAGATTTTGATTTTGAAAGTGGGGGAGATATTGGCTATGTTTCCTTCTTCAAAATCATCGAGGGAAGGGGTAGGGTTGTTGAACCAATCTATATGCCCTGATGGAATAAAATCCCTGGTTTCGATTGCACATATGGAGGCTTAGATAGAAGGGTCAAAGTCTTATTGTGAGAGAAAAAGTGTTGTGTGATGGAGCGCATTCCATGGGCAATCAGGGGTAGTGAGTTCCTCTAGGATATCTTCATCACAGTGAAAAATGCGATAATATAGGGGATCCAGGAAGGTAACATGGGTGACTGTCACCATGTGATTGTCTTATAGTGGTGAAGACACAGAGGGGATATCGCAACCATATTGCAATGGCTCTCTTAACATGAACCAAATGTACAGATACTGTGGGTTGTAAACTGTGGTAGGGGGTAATATTTCCTGGGGGAAATGAACTAGAGAATTGGGAGGATTTGGGGGAACATCCTCAAACAGTCTATCCATGAACCATGGAGGGGTTGGAAGTGACTTAGGTTTAGGGAGGTGATGTGAAAAGTATCTGGAGAAGGGAGTCTCTTTCTTCACGTGAGGTGAGGTGTCTGAATGATTTTGAATAAGGGTTATTTGATGACGCCTATATTCAATGATCAAAGGACATCGGTATGTGAAATGAGAAAGTGAGTCACAAACAAAGAAAGGGAATATCATCCTCTCGGGGAATGATGTAGAGACATAATGGATGTCGGTGACATGCGTAATTGAAAGTGTGGGTGGATAGGGATCTTGTTGAAAGGTTTGGCATACCATCGTTAGTGTCTATCAAAACTGAGGTAGAGAAAGGAAATGATTAGTGTAGTGGCCATACTCTGAATAGATGGCACAAGCGAATTTGGTTCACAACCCTTTACTGCTTGTAGTAGGGGGTGCTATGGTAGTACTAGGTGTGCTTGGTGAAGTGGTAAGTGATGTGGTTTCTCGAGGGAGTTGAATCAGATTGCGTGTAACATCCCTGTCCACCCATAATGGGCCATGTTATGCTAGATAACTCTTTATGTTCTCTCTATGGAACATACTTTAACATACCCAACATCTAACTGAGCTATGCCACATAAATTTTTCGAAATGCATGTAATTAAATTATATACACACATAACTCTTGTGGAAATATATATATAAAATGTAAACAACCAAATACATCTGTAAATGCACGGATTCACACTAAAATAATAGTAAACATATACATGCAACATACATAGGAAACATCCATAAAAATAAATAGAGTTATAACTGGACATACGATATAACCCATAAAAATAAGCACATAAATAACAATACAACATGTAAATTTATCACACAATTGGCACTTATATTGGTAAGAATTTCACCAACTTCATGTATACCTTCCACAAACCTCCTAGCCTTAGAACACATTGTTCATCACTCTCAACAGTGAGTCACCCCCCAGCTGGGACCAAACTCCACCCGAGTAAAGGGATTCCTAATCAAGATAAAGGCTCATAGAAAATAGGAAAGACTTTATCTCAGGTGCCCACTCAGACTAAAAACCTTTAGTCCCTCATTCCACACATGTTTGTCCCACCCAAGAAGTGTGCCCCTTCTCTTCTCAATAGTCCTTCATCTTCCCCACTTCCTTTCCAGGCTTCAACAACAGGCCAGACATGAAGTCTCAGAGCATTGTAGTTGCAGTTTAGCACCTTTAGGAAATCAATTCCGAACAATTCTCTCACCTAGAGAATTTCTTACGGGCCTGAAAACCCACCTCTTCAATATCCCATGGGCCTAAAAACCTTCTTCTTCAGTCCAAATCCTAAGCTAACCAGATGCACCAACACATAATGGCTATGGATATAGGTTCAGGTATAGTCATGAAGATACGAAGGATAGCTCAATGGTGTGTGAATGATCATGGATGATTGACTGGATGCCTGAATGATGGAAATAATCCTGGAAAATATGGGAAAATGAACTAAGTCCTTACAATATGTATGCATGTCCCAAAATTGACACTTGTCATGTTGGGAGCTACTTTGGCTCACTTGTACCCAACTTTAGAACTTGGGATAAAATAATTATCCATACTTTATGATTTAATAAATATTAATATAATATTCCTTTTTGGATTAAGCTCCCTAGATTACCCCTTTTCCTTAACTTTTAGCCCCCCTCCCTTTCCCTAACCAGTGTATTTTGGTCCCCCATACTCTTTTATCATGGCCTGTATGTGCACATCAATGCATTTTATATTAATGATGAGACATATATACAAAAATAGGCGCACTGGCATTTAACATCTAGGCTCTTTGGCCTAATCATCACAAAATGGCTCACCAGCCTATAAAACATAGCATATACACAAAGGCTCCCTAGCCTCAACATCACGCACACTCAAGTTGTTGCGCGCAGTGTCTAGGAATGTGCACACTTCATCATTTTACTGCACAGTACAAGCGTGCACTATGCCATGAAATGTGCATAAAAAATGATATCAAACAACTCACCATCTTAAGTACATTTGCATTTACATTTACAATTGGGTTCGACCTAGGGATATTAAATTACATAATTAGGGAAGAGAAAGACATCTATTAGTGGGGTGTCCCTCTCTTTCATAGAGTGTGAAAGGAGGTTGAACTTGGGGAGGAAGTGGAGAGGTGGGCTCTTTCTTATTACATCTGCCCCTAGTTGTGGCAGTGGTGCTGGAAATTCAGGGTGAGGGTGGTGTGGTTGGAATTAGTACTGGAATATACATTGGGATTCTCTCTGACTGAGGAGGGAGGGATGGTTGAGGAACCATCGCGGGTGGGTGTAGATACCATACAGGGATGACAAGCATCATGTTGGGAAGGGTAAGTGTTGCGGCTACCTGATATGCTTGTACACCCGGTGGGGGGTAGAAGAAGGGGATTTGAGTGATGGCTTGGGGAATTGTCTCCCAAACTAGGATTTTCCCCTGGGGAGGGTGAAATCAAGGATAAGTGGTGTAGTATAGTTCTCAGGTAATCCCTGAGGTTAAATTTCTTCAACTAGTGGGATGTCGAGAGGTGGAGAGGTCTCATTGGTAGGAATGGTATCTTCAGTTTCGGTTCCATTAGAAGATATGACACACACTTGTGCTAAGGGGTGTATGAGAGGTGGTGTTCCATGGTATGCCCCCTGCAAGTATTAGTCCTTGAAAATTTTGGGGGCCATATCCATGAGTGGATACGCGTCAAAACTAGTGTGGCAAGAGGCAGGATGTGAATGATGTTGGCAGTGTGGTTAGGCTCATAATGTGAACCTTGGTCGATGGTGATGATTTTCCCATTGTGGGGGAACATCATGATTTGAAAAATAGAAGAGGCAACTGCCTTCATAGCGTACATGTAGCTATGCCCAAACAAGATGTTGTAATAAAGTGGGGTGTTAATAACCTCAATGTTGATGAGGATGGTTTTTCCTCCAAGTTCGATGGGGACATTTTGAAAAATCCCTTCAGGGGAGGATGATCGACCATCATAATCTCTTAAATCGATGGCGGATGGTACTAGATCAAGGGAGACAAGTTTCTTCCATACAATTTTGGACATGATGCATGTGGATGCACCTTCTTCAATGATACATCGATGAANTATATACACACATAACTCTTGTGGAAATATATATATAAAATGTAAACAACCAAATACATCTGTAAATGCACGGATTCACACTAAAATAATAGTAAACATATACATGCAACATACACAGGAAACATCCATAAAAATAAACAGAGTTATAACTGGACATACGATATAACCCATAAAAATAAGCACATAAATAACAATGCAACATGTAAATTTATCACACAATTGGCACTTATATTGGTGAGAATTTCACCAACTTCATGTATACCTTCCACAAACCTCCTAGCCTTAGAACACATTGTTCATCACTCTCAACAGTGAGTCACCCCCCAGCTGGGACCAAACTCCACCCGAGTAAAGGGATTCCTAATCAAGATAAAGGCTCATAGAAAATAGGAAAGACTCTATCTCAGGTGCCCACTCAGACTAAAAACCTTTAGTCCCTCATTCCACACATGTCTGTCCCACCCAAGAAGTGTGCCCCTTCTCTTCTCAATAGTCCTTCAGCTTCCCCACTTCCTTTCCAGGCTTCAACAACAGGCCGGACATGAAGTCTCAGAGCATTGTAGTTGCAGTTTAACACCTTTAGGAAATCAATTCCCAACAATTCTCTCACCTAGAGAATTTCTTACGGGCCTGAAAACCCACCTCTTCAATATCCCATGGGCTTAAAAACCTTATTCTTCAGTCCAAATCCTAAGCTAACCAGATGCACCAACACATAATGGATATGGATACAGGTTCAGGTATAGTCATGAAGATACGAAGGATAGCTCAATGGTGTGTGAATGATCATGGATGATTGACTGGATGCCTGAATGATGGAACTAATCCTGGAAAATATGGGAAAATGAACTAAGTCCTTACAATATGTATGCATGTCCCCAAATTGACACTTTTCATGTTGGGAGCTACTTTGGCTCACTTGTACCCAACTTTAGAACTTGGGATAAAATAATTATCCATACTTTATGATTTAATAAATATTAATATAATATTCCTTTTTGGATTAAGCTCCCTAGATTACCCCTTTTCCTTAACTTTTAGCCCCCCTCCCTTTCCCTAACCAGTGTATTTTGGTCCCCCATACTCTTTTATCATGGCCTGTATGTGCACATCAATGCATTTTATATTAATGATGAGACATATATACAAAAATAGGCGCACTGGCATTTAACATCTAGGCTCTTTGGCCTAATCATCACAAAATGGCTCACCAGCCTATAAAACATAGCATATACACAAAGGCTCCCTAGCCTCAACATCACGCACACTCAAGTTGTTGCGCGCAGTGTCTAGGAATGTGCACACTTCATCATTTTACTGCACAGTACAAGCGTGCACTATGCCATGAAATGTGCATAAAAAATGATATCAAACAACTCACCATCTTAAGTACATTTGCATTTACATTTACAATTGGGTTCGACCTAGGGATATTAAATTACATAATTAGGGAAGAGAAAGACATCTATTAGTGGGGTGTCCCTCTCTTTCATAGAGTGTGAAAGGAGGTTGAACTTGGGGAGGAAGTGGAGAGGTGGGCTCTTTCTTATTACATCTGCCCCTAGTTGTGGCAGTGGTGCTGGAAATTCAGGGTGAGGGTGGTGTGGTTGGAATTAGTACTGGAATATACATTGGGATTCTCTCTGACTGAGGAGGGAGGGATGGTTGAGGAACCATCGCGGGTGGGTGTAGATACCATACAGGGATGACAAGCATCATGTTGGGAAGGGTAAGTGTTGCGGCTACCTGATATGCTTGTACACCCGGTGGGGGGTAGAAGAAGGGGATTTGAGTGATGGCTTGGGGAATTGTCTCCCAAACTAGGATTTTCCCCTGGGGAGGGTGAAATCAAGGATAAGTGGTGTAGTATAGTTCTCAGGTAATCCCTGAGGTTAAATTTCTTCAACTAGTGGGATGTCGAGAGGTGGAGAGGTCTCATTGGTAGGAATGGTATCTTCAGTTTCGGTTCCATTAGAAGATATGACACACACTTGTGCTAAGGGGTGTATGAGAGGTGGTGTTCCATGGTATGCCCCCTGCAAGTATTAGTCCTTGAAAATTTTGGGGGCCATATCCATGAGTGGATACGCGTCAAAACTAGTGTGGCAAGAGGCAGGATGTGAATGATGTTGGCAGTGTGGTTAGGCTCATAATGTGAACCTTGGTCGATGGTGATGATTTTCCCATTGTGGGGGAACATCATGATTTGAAAAATAGAAGAGGCAACTGCCTTCATAGCGTACATGTAGCTATGCCCAAACAAGATGTTGTAATAAAGTGGGGTGTTAATAACCTCAATGTTGATGAGGATGGTTTTTCCTCCAAGTTCGATGGGGACATTTTGAAAAATCCCTTCAGGGGAGGATGATCGACCATCATAATCTCTTAAATCGATGGCGGATGGTACTAGATCAAGGGAGACAAGTTTCTTCCATACAATTTTGGACATGATGCATGTGGATGCACCTTCTTCAATGATACATCGATGAACCGTGATGTTTCGAATCTTGACTGGTATCTGGAAAGCTACCAAAGCGGGGAGATGAGTTTCCCCACTATCTAGATCAAATGTGATGAGTCTAGTATTAGCTGGATCCACTTCCCCCAAGGTGGAAATAAAGAATTTCCATTGATTTGGAAAAGTTTGGAGGACCTCCAAAATCAGCATGTTACAGGTGGTTGTGCCAATTCATCGACCAGACTGTAATTATGTGCAACCCTAGCCTAAGGGTTGTTGACATTTTGTCATAACAAAATGCAAGGGATATGAATGGGGGGTTCATTGTTAGGGCATGGGATCATCAATGGTTTTCCAGCTGGATCTGGAGATGATTTTGAAGTGGTGGGAGTAGCTTAAGGGGGTGTGTTATATTGACGATTGTGTGTTTGTAGAATAATTTCTTCTTCGCTAGTGAGGAGGATATTGTGATCCACTGGATTTCCAGGGTTTTGATACTGACCCACTTGTGGTGGGGTAGGATGTACTTCCTATTGGGTATTCATCACACCTTGGTTTGGAATAGGGTTTTGCAACATGAACGAGGGTGGTTGTTGCAAATACTATTGTGGGGCCTGCTGAGGGGCATGCGACGCTAGAGGACGTGGCATGTTCATGGATTCTTTCATCTGTTTGAAGTCAAAAATTTGGGGGAAATGATGAGTATAATGACCCCGGTCACCGCAAAGAGCACAAGGGAAGTTCATCCAGAGGTTTTTATTGTTGTTCCTCTCTTGTAATTTGTTTTTATTGTCCCTTTGGGGGTTCTGGTTACCCTGATTCTGGTTTCCCCCAGTAGGTTGGTTTTGTTGGGGGTTATTTCCTCCTAGTCCTGGGTTATTATTGTTTCGATTTTTTCCTTTATTCTTGGAATTATTCGACTGATGGGCCAGATTTTCCATATTCAACTGTTCAAAAGTGTGAAATTGTTGAATGGGAGAGGGTTGAAGAAAGTTAACATTGTTCTGTGGTTGTCCATGTGGAGGAGAAATTGGATGTGAAGGACCAATAAATGGAAAATACAGATTGTTTTTTGGAAATGATATGTATGCTTCATAGGAAAGAGAATCACTTTCAATAGTGCCCAGGTTATATGTTGAGGTAGAGGGGGAACATGAACTTGGTTGAGAATATGGGTGCATGATGAGTGCCAACGAGGGCCCACTCATGGGTGGGGGGGGAGCAACAAGATATCGATGTTGGTAAAGGGAAGGAGTATAATAAGATGACCCTCCATATATCGGTGGATATTGGGGTGTACCATACATAGGTGGTGGTGGGATGTACATGTTGCGGTCTGTTGTGGTACCAATCAATCCATCTGTCGTGTGAGACATCCCAGGTTTTCCTTAGCCGAATGGTAGTGGTCTCAATGCGTCAGGTATTACTGTGTATAAGTAACCTGACTAAGCATAAATGAGGTCAAACTGTTGAGCCTTTTTGATGGATTCTGCTTCAAATTTGGGTAAGGTGGATGCCAATATTTGGCAAGTATTGAGACAAGTGATTTGAGAAACCAATTGGGACATTGTTATTTGGTTGTTTCTACTTTACATAAACTACATCGCTGATGCAATTCATGAATGTGGTCATAAATTTGTGTAGATGACATTTGTTTTCACTCGGAGAGAATTTATAGACCAGTGTGATGACGAATTGGTAGTTGGAAGAAGGCCAAAAGTGCTTTGGCCAAGGATTCAAAAGTCACGTGGGACCCTGATTTTTCATCCACATACCATTTCACAGATGGACCAATGAGTGTGTGATGAAATAACCTTAAGTGGATGGAGTCATCGATGATGTTGTTTTAAGAGAACCATAAGTGGAAGGTCATGACATGGTTGGTGGGATCTTCCCCTGATTTTCCTTCAATTTTGGGAATGTTTGAAGGTAGTTTGGTAGGCATATTGGGCCATGTGGGGTCATGCAATATAGGATCATTTGTGATTTTACTCAAATTAGGAATGTTGAGGGATGCCAAATATGGCATGGGAGGTGGTGGTGGAGGATTATTTCCAGCCATGGTGTGAGAAGGTAGTGGACCTGACCCTTGAGGGGAGTTTGGTGGGGTTGTACTTCTCCCTTGAGAATAAGTTTTCCCTTTGACTCCTTGTGAATGAGAGATAGTGGATGTATGGCCTTGGGAAGTGGACCCAAGTAAGGTGGAACCAAGAAAATTTTATCCCAAAATAGTGGCACTCACAAGGGTGTGAGATGGTTGAGTCGGTGAGTTGGAAAGACTAGGAATTCATCNTCATGTTGGGAGCTACTTTGGCTCACTTGTACCCAACTTTAGAACTTGGGATAAAATAATTATCCATACTTTATGATTTAATAAATATTAATATAATATTCCTTTTTGGATTAAGCTCCCTAGATTACCCCTTTTCCTTAACTTTTAGCCCCCCTCCCTTTCCCTAACCAGTGTATTTTGGTCCCCCATACTCTTTTATCATGGCCTGTATGTGCACATCAATGCATTTTATATTAATGATGAGACATATATACAAAAATAGGCGCACTGGCATTTAACATCTAGGCTCTTTGGCCTAATCATCACAAAATGGCTCACCAGCCTATAAAACATAGCATATACACAAAGGCTCCCTAGCCTCAACATCACGCACACTCAAGTTGTTGCGCGCAGTGTCTAGGAATGTGCACACTTCATCATTTTACTGCACAGTACAAGCGTGCACTATGCCATGAAATGTGCATAAAAAATGATATCAAACAACTCACCATCTTAAGTACATTTGCATTTACATTTACAATTGGGTTCGACCTAGGGATATTAAATTACATAATTAGGGAAGAGAAAGACATCTATTAGTGGGGTGTCCCTCTCTTTCATAGAGTGTGAAAGGAGGTTGAACTTGGGGAGGAAGTGGAGAGGTGGGCTCTTTCTTATTACATCTGCCCCTAGTTGTGGCAGTGGTGCTGGAAATTCAGGGTGAGGGTGGTGTGGTTGGAATTAGTACTGGAATATACATTGGGATTCTCTCTGACTGAGGAGGGAGGGATGGTTGAGGAACCATCGCGGGTGGGTGTAGATACCATACAGGGATGACAAGCATCATGTTGGGAAGGGTAAGTGTTGCGGCTACCTGATATGCTTGTACACCCGGTGGGGGGTAGAAGAAGGGGATTTGAGTGATGGCTTGGGGAATTGTCTCCCAAACTAGGATTTTCCCCTGGGGAGGGTGAAATCAAGGATAAGTGGTGTAGTATAGTTCTCAGGTAATCCCTGAGGTTAAATTTCTTCAACTAGTGGGATGTCGAGAGGTGGAGAGGTCTCATTGGTAGGAATGGTATCTTCAGTTTCGGTTCCATTAGAAGATATGACACACACTTGTGCTAAGGGGTGTATGAGAGGTGGTGTTCCATGGTATGCCCCCTGCAAGTATTAGTCCTTGAAAATTTTGGGGGCCATATCCATGAGTGGATACGCGTCAAAACTAGTGTGGCAAGAGGCAGGATGTGAATGATGTTGGCAGTGTGGTTAGGCTCATAATGTGAACCTTGGTCGATGGTGATGATTTTCCCATTGTGGGGGAACATCATGATTTGAAAAATAGAAGAGGCAACTGCCTTCATAGCGTACATGTAGCTATGCCCAAACAAGATGTTGTAATAAAGTGGGGTGTTAATAACCTCAATGTTGATGAGGATGGTTTTTCCTCCAAGTTCGATGGGGACATTTTGAAAAATCCCTTCAGGGGAGGATGATCGACCATCATAATCTCTTAAATCGATGGCGGATGGTACTAGATCAAGGGAGACAAGTTTCTTCCATACAATTTTGGACATGATGCATGTGGATGCACCTTCTTCAATGATACATCGATGAATCATGATGTTTCGAATCTTGACTGGTATCTGGAAAGCTACCAAAGCGGGGAGATAAGTTTCCCCACTATATAGATCAAATGTGATGAGTCTAGTATTAGCTAGATCCACTTCCCCCAATGTGGAAAGAAAGGATTTCCATTGTTTTGGAAAAGTTTGGAGGACCTCCAAAATCAGCATGTTACAGGTGGTTGTGCCAATTCATCGACCAGACTTTTTATGTGCAACCCTAGCCTAAGGGTTGTTGACATTCTGTCATAACAAAATGCAAGGGATATGAATGGGGGGTTCATTGTTAGGGCATGGGATCATCAATGGTTTTCCAGCTGTATCTGGAGATGCTTTTGAAGTGGTGGGAGTAGCTTAAGGGGGTGTGTTATATTGACGATTGTGTGTTTGCAGAATAATTTCTTCTTCGCTAGTGAGGAGGATATTGTGATCCACTGGATTTCCAGGGTTTTGATACTGACCCACTTGTGGTGGGGTAGGATGTACTTCCTATTGGGTATTCATCACACCTTGGTTTGGAATAGGGTTTTGCAACATGAACGAGGGTGGTTGTTGCAAATACTATTGTGGGGCCTGCTGAGGGGCATGCGACGCTAGAGGACGTGGCATGTTCATGGATTCTTTCATCTGTTTGAAGTCAAAAATTTGGGGGAAATGATGAGTATAATGACCCCGGTCACCGCAAAGAGCACAAGGGAAGTTCATCCAGAGGTTTTTATTGTTGTTCCTCTCTTGTAATTTGTTTTTATTGTCCCTTTGGGGGTTCTGGTTACCCTGATTCTGGTTTCCCCCAGTAGGTTGGTTTTGTTGGGGGTTATTTCCTCCTAGTCCTGGGTTATTATTGTTTCGATTTTTTCCTTTATTCTTGGAATTATTCGACTGATGGGCCAGATTTTCCATATTCAACTGTTCAAAAGTGTGAAATTGTTGAATGGGAGAGGGTTGAAGAAAGTTAACATTGTTCTGTGGTTGTCCATGTGGAGGAGAAATTGGATGTGAAGGACCAATAAATGGAAAATACAGATTGTTTTTTGGAAATGATATGTATGCTTCATAGGAAAGAGAATCACTTTCAATAGTGCCCAGGTTATATGTTGAGGTAGAGGGGGAACATGAACTTGGTTGAGAATATGGGTGCATGATGAGTGCCAACGAGGGCCCACTCATGGGTGGGGGGGGAGCAACAAGATATCGATGTTGGTAAAGGGAAGGAGTATAATAAGATGACCCTCCATATATCGGTGGATATTGGGGTGTACCATACATAGGTGGTGGTGGGATGTACATGTTGCGGTCTGTTGTGGTACCAATCAATCCATCTGTCGTGTGAGACATCCCAGGTTTTCCTTAGCCGAATGGTAGTGGTCTCAATGCGTCAGGTATTACTGTGTATAAGTAACCTGACTAAGCATAAATGAGGTCAAACTGTTGAGCCTTTTTGATGGATTCTGCTTCAAATTTGGGTAAGGTGGATGCCAATATTTGGCAAGTATTGAGACAAGTGATTTGAGAAACCAATTGGGACATTGTTATTTGGTTGTTTCTACTTTACATAAACTACATCGCTGATGCAATTCATGAATGTGGTCATAAATTTGTGTAGATGACATTTGTTTTCACTCGGAGAGAATTTATAGACCAGTGTGATGACGAATTGGTAGTTGGAAGAAGGCCAAAAGTGCTTTGGCCAAGGATTCAAAAGTCACGTGGGACCCTGATTTTTCATCCACATACCATTTCACAGATGGACCAATGAGTGTGTGATGAAATAACCTTAAGTGGATGGAGTCATCGATGATGTTGTTTTAAGAGAACCATAAGTGGAAGGTCATGACATGGTTGGTGGGATCTTCCCCTGATTTTCCTTCAATTTTGGGAATGTTTGAAGGTAGTTTGGTAGGCATATTGGGCCATGTGGGGTCATGCAATATAGGATCATTTGTGATTTTACTCAAATTAGGAATGTTGAGGGATGCCAAATATGGCATGGGAGGTGGTGGTGGAGGATTATTTCCAGCCATGGTGTGAGAAGGTAGTGGACCTGACCCTTGAGGGGAGTTTGGTGGGGTTGTACTTCTCCCTTGAGAATAAGTTTTCCCTTTGACTCCTTGTGAATGAGAGATAGTGGATGTATGGCCTTGGGAAGTGGACCCAAGTAAGGTGGAACCAAGAAAATTTTATCCCAAAATAGTGGCACTCACAAGGGTGTGAGATGGTTGAGTCGGTGAGTTGGAAAGACTAGGAATTCATCCGAGAATAGGAGGGAGATTCTACAAGCGTCTGGAATGATGGGGATTATGTGGGTCCCATATGATGTTCGACTAGTAAAGTGGATGTGTGTAGATGGTGATGAGAGAAATAAATGAACAAGAATCTTGTATAATTTGTACCTTCACAACATATCTCACAATTTCATGTAATGAAATGAGAATCATACATAACTCAACCGTAAATAAGAATACATGTGGGTGGGTGGATTTTTTCCATGTGGGAGAACAAAGAAAACAAATTCTCATGTCTTAAATAATATGTATCGTCCTTCCTCTCAAATAACATTGGACCTTCCAAGAGCACTCAACAGTGGGGTCTGAAGCCACTAGAAGAGGAACTGGTGAAGGA
>JZKD02S0251024.1:618-14601 GCA_000966675.3 Picea glauca
AATAATAAATTTGAATTTGTTCTGGCAATGGGTGTATGGGCATTTTCGTTTCTATAAAATTTAGTTATGAGAATTCGTTCTGGCAATAAGTGTATTGACATTTTTGTTTTTGGTAAAATTAGTTCAGAGAATTCATTCTGCAATGGGTGTATTGGCATTTTCGTTTTGTAAAATTAGTTCTGAGAATTCATTCTGGCAATGAGTGTATTGGCATTCCATTTTTGTAAAATTTAGTTCTGAGAATTCGTTCTGGCAATGAGTCTATTGGCATTTTCGTTTTCTAAAATTAGTTCTGAGAATTCGTTCTGGCAATGAGTTTATTGTCATTTCATTTTTATAAAATTTAGTTATGAGAATTCGTTTTGGCAATGAGTGTATTGGCATTTTCATTTTGTAAAAATTGTTCTGAGAATTCGTTCTGGTAATGAGTGTATTGGCACTTCCATTTTTGTAAAATTTAGTTCTGAGAATGCGTTCTAGCAATGTATTGGCATTTCCATTTTTGTAAAATTAGTTCAGAGAATTCGTTCTGCAATGGGTGTCGGGCATTTTTGTTTTGTATTGTTCTGTAAATTCGTCTCTGGCAACCTCTGTCCCTGGCAAACGAAGTTCTCCCTCCTTAAACTTTCATTGATTTCTGGATTGTCTCATAACATATGCACAACGATTTATCTAATTTCTGGATTGTCTCTTAATTATAGGCACAACGTTCCATCCTTATTTTCTGGATTGTTTCTTAATTGTATACACTGGTGTACCCGCAAGTATTTTAAATAACTTTTACTTGACAACAATCCCATCCTTATGGTGACACCATTTTATTTTGATTATGCATTAACATCGTTTCAACTCCTTCATATAGGGTAAATTCCCAGCTTTATATTTTGGTTTACAATGACAGCTATTTGTTGTTAATCTTGCTACTTCCTTTTTCCTTTATCCCTTTTGGATATTTACAGGTGTAGTAAAACTTTTATCCCTTGCCTCAGCCCTCAATTAATTATTAATACCAAAGATAGGCCGATAATATATCCACTGTCTCGTATGTTTTCACCCTTTTTCTCTATAAATTTTATTTGGATAGATCTTAATATCGTTATTCCATCGTTATATTTTATTTTAACTTTTAATTTATTCTAGTATGTTATATGGGGCATCTAAAATGCACATGATCTATCATAGTGTAGAGTTTCATTATTATTGGATGAAGGGTATGAATATTCTAGAACCTTTTTAGATATCTTCACATGATTATGAAACAGTTTAAGTTTTTAAAAATGATTATTATTTTTAAATTGGTGAAGCCCATAGCACAGATATAGAATACATAGCTCATAAAAGAACTAAACACAGTCAAAAAAGTTAATTATGCCTGGTCACTATCAATGCAAAGCTGGCTACTCAAGGCAACTATCTTCTAATTAGGACTTCCACTCAGAAACCTACAACTATTTTCTAGCTAAGAGTTTCCAGCTATAAATGTTCTCTCCATAAACATACATAGTTAATGCTAAATGGTAAAATTTAGAGTTTTATTATTGAATGGATAATCTAATTACGAAAATGATGTTAACGTTAATTAGTTCTTAGTTGTATTTCGATTATTAATATTGTTGAATTAGATGACTATTCTATTGATATTGATTAAATAGATAATGTTGAATCGTAAAATTAAAGTTGTATTATTGATCAATTTAGAACGGTTAGTTTAGATATGAAAATGATGTTGATGTTAATGGTTCATTTAATTCTAATGTTCTTGCAATATGAAAAATGCTATATTAGCATTTGATAACTTATGAAATGTAAGATCCTCGTTGTTTTATTTGAAATATTATTATAATTAAGGTCATTGTAATTTATGGTTGAAACATGTAAATGTAATGTCCTTGTAATATAAAAAGGGCTATGTTAGCATGGATAACATATGAAATGTAAGATCATTGTTATTTTTATTTACAATGTTATTGTAGTATAAAAAGTAATGATATGGTTAATTTATTGTAAAGTTAATTTTATTTTATTATTAGTGACAACATGTAAAAGGTAAGGTCCTTGAAACTAAGTACAATAAGTTATTATGATTTAGTAAAGGGGGAATTTGCAATTAATTATATGTACTTATTTTTAAGGTTGGGTTGGTAACTTGTCGACTAACGGAAATTAAGCTAAGTGATTGATATGTCTTTGATGCCATTTGAGTCATAGGTAATGTTGAGTCTTAACTAATGGTAGATTATTGTCGGTGTTCTTCTGACTTCCGCCTTCCGTAGAGGACGTGGTCGTTCGTTAACCTTTGTTCTACTTGGTTGTAAACAATTTATTGCTTGGTCTGCTTGTGTCGGGCGGGATGTAGACACCTCCATGTTCCTCAGAACAGTCACCAGCCCTAAGACCTTAAATGGTTAAAATCGATGGGAACCTGGGCTTGAGCATTGCTTATGTGTCTTGGAGGTCCTAACCATTGCAGGGTAGGACGGGCAGGTAGTTAGTCTTTTTATTCTCGTCGATTGTTTGTCACCCTTTGCTTCTGGATGCTTGATGTGCGTCTTAGATTGTTATGTTGTTGTTACAGTTGCATGCACCATTTTCGTCATCATATGGCAACGTAGAGTCGAATGTATTTATTAACCTAGTACACACGCGCACACAAAAAAATAAAATATTAGCACTTGTTAAGAGGTTGGTTGTCATAACGAGGAGGAACGTTACAATGTGAGACAATGAGGGCCTTAGTACACTCATAATTTTGGAAATTTAATGAATGTTGAAAGGTATATTAATAACATAATGTTGTTTTGAGTAATGAAATCACATTTTATTTTTATTTTATTTTTTATTTTTTTCTAAGGAAAAAGAGGAAATTTTTATTGATGATATTATGGGGGAATGGGAGAATAAAGAAATTCTCTGACCTCTAGTTTGAATGGAAGTAAGTGAAAAGTAGTGTATTTATATGATTTAGAGATTGGAAACTATGACTACAGTTAGGGTTACTTAATGAAGCCACATTGAATCATAATGATTCGGAAGTTGATGGAAATACCAATTGGGAAATCAAGAAGGAATTTTTCAATGGTCATAAAATTTACTAAATATTATTTTTTTAATGAAATGCAAATTTTATTGTTATTAGGACAATTTACAAAGGTTTATAGATGTATTACTTATGATTTAATAGAGAGAAATGAAAATTTTGAAAAGAAATATTGTAATTTTTTTGTGTTTTGGAGGACTGTTATCTCCAGGACTTCATTTTTTTTTTATTAGCTCATTTATGGTGTGGCCATAGCTTCCCTTTAATAAAAATATATCCTTTTCATCCCAAAGAAAGAAACAAAACAAGGGAGCAACTAGATTCCATGTCACCATATCCTACACTTGTATGTTTGGCCATCCAAAGAATAAAAACCATCGAGTGGTACCTAGGACGAAAATTTACAAATTTGACCCTCATATACAACTTCTTGCAATGTTCCTCAATGAGTGAAACCTTGTCTCTAGAAAGTTCTCAATAAATCATNTTTTATTTTAACTTTTAATTTATTCTAGTATGTTATATGGGGCATCTAAAATGCACATGATCTATCATAGTGTAGAGTTTCATTATTATTGGATGAAGGGTATGAATATTCTAGAACCTTTTTAGATATCTTCACATGATTATGAAACAGTTTAAGTTTTTAAAAATGATTATTATTTTTAAATTGGTGAAGCCCATAGCACAGATATAGAATACATAGCTCATAAAAGAACTAAACACAGTCAAAAAAGTTAATTATGCCTGGTCACTATCAATGCAAAGCTGGCTACTCAAGGCAACTATCTTCTAATTAGGACTTCCACTCAGAAACCTACAACTATTTTCTAGCTAAGAGTTTCCAGCTATAAATGTTCTCTCCATAAACATACATAGTTAATGCTAAATGGTAAAATTTAGAGTTGTATTATTGAATGGATAATCTAATTACGAAAATGATGTTAACGTTAATTAGTTCTTAGTTGTATTTAGATTATTAATACTGTTGAATTAGATGACTATTCTATTGATATTGATTAAATAGATAATGTTGAATCGTAAAATTAAAGTTGTATTATTGATCAATTTAGAACGGTTAGTTTAGATATGAAAATCATGTTGATGTTAATGGTTCATTTAATTGTAATGTTCTTGCAATATGAAAAATGCTATATTAGCATTTGATAACTTATGAAATGTAAGATCCTCGTTGTTTTATTTGCAATATTATTATAATTAAGGTCATTGTAATTTATGGTTGAAACATGTAAATGTAATGTCCTTGTAATATAAAAAGGGCTATGTTAGCATGGATAACATATGAAATGTAAAATCATTGTTATTTTTATTTACAATGTTATTGTAGTATAAAAAGTAATGATATGGTTAATTNTTGTAATTTATGGTTGAAACATGTAAATGTAATGTCCTTGTAATATAAAAAGGGCTATGTTAGCATGGATAACATATGAAATGTAAGATCATTGTTATTTTTATTTACAATGTTATTGTAGTATAAAAAGTAATGATATGGTTAATTTATTGTAAAGTTAATTTTATTTTATTATTAGTGACAACATGTAAAAGGTAAGGTCCTTGAAACTAAGTACAATAAGTTATTATGATTTAGTAAAGGGGGAATTTGCAATTAATTATATGTACTTATTTTTAAGGTTGGGTTGGTAACTTGTCGACTAACGGAAATTAAGCTAAGTGATTGATATGTCTTTGATGCCATTTGAGTCATAGGTAATGTTGAGTCTTAACTAATGGTAGATTATTGTCGGTGTTCTTCTGACTTCCGCCTTCCGTAGAGGACGTGGTCGTTCGTTAACCTTTGTTCTACTTGGTTGTAAACAATTTATTGCTTGGTCTGCTTGTGTCGGGCGGGATGTAGACACCTCCATGTTCCTCAGAACAATCACCATCCCTAAGACCTTAAATGGTTAAAATCGATGGGAACCTGGGCTTGAGCATTGCTTATGTGTCTTGGAGGTCCTAACCATTGCAGGGTAGGACGGGCAGGTAGTTAGTCTTTTTATTCTCGTCGATTGTTTGTCACCCTTTGCTTCTGGATGCTTGATGTGCGTCTTAGATTGTTATGTTGTTGTTACAGTTGCATGCACCATTTTCGTCATCATATGGCAACGTAGAGTCGAATGTATTTATTAACCTAGTACACACGCGCACACAAAAAAATAAAATATTAGCACTTGTTAAGAGGTTGGTTGTCATAACGAGGAGGAACGTTACAATGTGAGACAATGAGGGCCTTAGTACACTCATAATTTTGGAAATTTAATGAATGTTGAAAGGTATATTAATAACATAATGTTGTTTTGAGTAATGAAATCACATTTTATTTTTATTTTATTTTTTATTTTTTTCTAAGGAAAAAGAGGAAATTTTTATTGATGATATTATGGGGGAATGGGAGAATAAAGAAATTCTCTGACCTCTAGTTTGAATGGAAGTAAGTGAAAAGTAGTGTATTTATATGATTTAGAGATTGGAAACTATGACTACAGTTAGGGTTACTTAATGAAGCCACATTGAATCATAATGATTCGGAAGTTGATGGAAATACCAATTGGGAAATCAAGAAGGAATTTTTCAATGGTCATAAAATTTACTAAATATTATTTTTTTAATGAAATGCAAATTTTATTGTTATTAGGACAATTTACAAAGGTTTATAGATGTATTACTTATGATTTAATAGAGAGAAATGAAAATTTTGAAAAGAAATATTGTAATTTTTTTGTGTTTTGGAGGACTGTTATCTCCAGGACTTCATTTTTTTTTTATTAGCTCATTTATGGTGTGGCCATAGCTTCCCTTTAATAAAAATATATCCTTTTCATCCCAAAGAAAGAAACAAAACAAGGGAGCAACTAGATTCCATGTCACCATATCCTACACTTGTATGTTTGGCCATCCAAAGAATAAAAACCATCGAGTGGTACCTAGGACGAAAATTTACAAATTTGACCCTCATATACAACTTCTTGCAATGTTCCTCAATGAGTGAAACCTTGTCTCTAGAAAGTTCTCAATAAATCATGCTTTGTTTGTGGTACAGGCGAGAGAAGGGCTCTGCTAGAAGTATTCTAACATCGTGAGTCTAACATAGTAGACAATTCATCAAAATGAGGGTCAATTTTGGTTTATAGTGAGTTACAACTTGTGACCTAGAGCCCCATAGGTACACTTATGACATTGGTCTTGAGGGTATAAAAAATGAGCGAAGCAATAATATTTCATTTGTTCAGATCTAAACCTATATGTTATTCATGTGGAGACCAAAAAATTGTGTAGTGGTGTCCAAGATGATGAGCATATTTATAGCCTTTTTTTTTTCTTTTTTTTTAAATTGCATGTAATAAATTCCATGTTAAAATGGAATTAAAGTGGACCAAAAATTTGTGAATAGTTTGAATTTTTTCTCATCTATGTATTCGCATAATTTTACTATTCAATTTTTATTTCATTTTAAGTCATATCTATTTAGAAAAAAATAAAAGATTTGACCAAAAATTTAATTCAAAATAACCAATTCCATAAAAAAGTTATAAATTTACCCTACACCTTATTTTCATTTTTTCTTTTATTTTAATATATATAAAAAAAAATATTGACCAAAAATTTAAATTCAAAATAACCAATTCCATAAAAAAGTTATAAATTTACCATACACCTTATTTTCATTGTTTCCCACATACATTTTCGTTTCTATGCATAACAAGTAAGATACCCCACTAAAATGTTCATAAAAGCATTGGAATAATTAAGTTTAAATAGTATATGTAGGGCGATARTGTATGCAAAATGATAATAAGATTAAAAATTTTAAAATATGAATTATTATAAAAATTGAAAATTAAAATTATTTTTATATTAATTTTAATTGAAAAAAAAAAAATTACAAAATAAAAAAAAATTATAAAATAAAAATTACTTTTTTTTTAAATATTATTTTTTAATTATTAGTTCTTTGGTAAAGATTATTGTTTCCATTTTTTTAATTAACCAAATGTTGAAATATTGTCTTATTGTTAATTGATGTGTTTTCTATTAATTAGTTGTTGGCCCACTTACACTTATAATCTTAGTCCTTGCTACAAAATTGGTGGTGGAGTTTATAGGGTGTGGGAATTACAAGGTGAGGTGGTGCATTTTTGGAATGCCCTTGTTTGTTTAAGTTT
Source organism: Picea glauca (assembly GCA_000966675.3). Taxonomy (NCBI): domain Eukaryota; kingdom Viridiplantae; phylum Streptophyta; class Pinopsida; order Pinales; family Pinaceae; genus Picea; species Picea glauca. The sequence continues at coordinate 7,843 of JZKD02S0251024.1, forward strand.
GTAGAAGATTTATTGGCATGTAGAGACTTTTTAAGTGTGTTGAGAGTTATAATGGTAGTTTTCCCATGGAAATAGTAGTGACGGTGGGGTGGTGCTAGTGTGGATGACATAGGTGGTGAAAACTTTATGCAAATTGTTGAATGGATGGACTCTGTGAGCTATTTATTTCTTTCTAAGAGTGGTTGTACATTGTTGTCAATATGACTTCAAGTGGTACCCTAATTGCAACAAATGAGCAAGGTTTGAAATTTCTTGGAGCTATCATTTTATCTTGGCTGATAATTGTTGCATGCATGTGAATAGTCTTATGAATGGGCCTGATAGGGAGGAAGAGGTGGAAGTATGACCATATTCCTCCATGTGAATAGCTTCTTGGTCGACCTTCAACCCTTTCTCCATATATTATGCGTCACCTTTGACATCCAAAAGGTGCATTCAAATGAATTTTGGGTTGCAAATGCAACAATGGTTATATTCTTCACAAGATTTGCTACATCGAATCAAGGATTGTTGATATATTCCCATTTTTTTAATTTGATGGACCTTTCAATAATAGTATAGGGAATGAATTTGGTGTTACCTAGCCATCATCATCAACTCATATTAGAAGTTGTCATTGCATTCAAGGAACCTATAATTCTTGTGATGATGTGGAGGGGTTACTTTTGTTATATCCTTTGCTAAGGATGATAACAAGAATCAAGCTATTATTTTGGATGTATTGTCTAAGACAAGGAGGGATAGTAGAAAATGGAGATGTGATATTTTGAGCTAATGAAGTTAGATTACCCACGTGTTATTTATACTTTCCATTGATAAATTGTATTTTCCATTTTCCCATATCTCTTAGCCTCTTCATGCTTGGTCACAATTGTATTTAATAAATTGTATTTTCCATTTTTCCATATCACTTAGCCTCTTCATGCTTGGTCACAATTGTATTTATCTAAATAGGTGTTTAAATTCCAATCAAACCAATGAGGTACATGGTTGAATTCATTTGCAATGACATTTCAAATACCAGAGTTTGAGAATAAGAGTTTTTAATAGAAAAATCCTTTTGAAACCTATCTATGAGAAGAAGTTAAATATTAAATTTATTATAAATAATGTATTGTTTATGAAAGTGTATAGATAAAGGAACATATGTATTGATTCTTTGTCGATGGATGGTTTGTAGATGGATCCTAGCTCCTAAATGATGTGGGATCAACAAGAAAGGGTGTTGGTTGAATATGACCCAGGACATTTTTTTTAATTCTATCAGCTCTAGATTTCACTTTGTAGGGGATTGATGCTTTTTAAAGTGTCTCACTTATTATTATTTTTCAAGAGGAGTCATTACACTTTCACAAAATTTTATTCTAGACATGGTTTAGATGTTTTGTAGTTTAAATACAAGACTGTTAAATTGTTTCTATGGCTTGTTTTGGATTATTGTTGTTACTGTGTGGGGCCTTATGCCAGATGTTATTTGGAGGAATATAAGAAACTATTTCGATGATAGGGAGTCTACTTGATATTTGTAGATGTGAGATGATGAGGTCCTTAGTACACTCATAATTTTGGAAATTTAATGAATGTTGAAAGGCATCTAAACAACGTAATTTTTTTTTACTTTATTTTTTATTTTTTTCTAAGGAAAAAAACAAAATTTTTAATTTATGATATTATGGGGGGAATGGGAGAATAAAAAAATTCTCTGACATCTAGTTTGAATGGAAGTAAGTGAAGAGTAGCATATTTCTATGATTTAGATATTGGAAACTACAACTACAGTTAGGATCACTTGATGAAGACACATTGAATCATAATGGTTTAGAAGTTGATGGAAATACCAATTGGGAAATCAAGAAGGAATTTTTCAATGGGCATAATATCTACTAAATATTCATTCGTTTTTTAATGAAATGCAAATTTTATTGTTATTAGAACAATTTACAAAGGTTTATAGATGTAATACTTATGATTTAACAGAGAGGAATGAAAATTTTGAAAAGAAAGATTGTGTTTTTTTGTGTTTTGGGGGACTGTTATCTCCAGGACTTAATTTGTTCTGGTATTAACTTGTTTTCTGGTGTGTTCATAGCTTTCCTTTAATAAAAAATATAACCTTTGCATACCAAATAAAGAAAAAAAAAATGGAGAAATTAGATTCCATGTCACTAGATCCTACACTTGTATGTTGGCCATCCAAAGAATAGAAACTATCGAGTGGTACCTAGGATGGAAATTTACAAATTTGACCCTCAAATCCAACTTCTTGCAATGTTCCTCAATGAGTGAAACCTTGTCTCTAGAAATTGCTCGAATGATCATGCTCTAACTGTGGGACAAGCGAGAGAAGGGCTCTACTAGAGGTATTCTAACATCTTGAATTTAACGGAGTAGATAACTCATCAAAATGAGGGTCAATTTTGGTTTATAGTGAGTTGTGGCTTGTGACCTAGAACCTCATACAGACACTTATGAGATTGGTCTTGAGGGAATAAAAAATGAATGAAGAAATAAGATTTCATTTGGTCAGATCTAAACCTATATGTTATTCGTGTGGAGACCAAAAAACTATGTAGTGGTTTCCAAGATGGTAGTTTGTAAATTTAACCGCTAGATTCAACTTATTGTAATATTCATCACTTAGTAAAACCCTAGCTCAGAAAATTTCTCAACAAAACATGTTTTCTCCATAAAATCAATGGGATAAAGGTGCCTCTAAAGTTATGATGGCATCAAAATTCTTACAGATTCGAATTGAGGCTCAATTTGGGTTTTATAGTATGTTGCAACTCATATCCAAAATCCCTTTAGGGATGCTTTTGAAATTTGTTTTGATCAAGTCAAATGTGTCAATATTAACCTACCAAGATATTTCAAAAGTGTTTGATGGTCAACCATTTGATAGGTTGAAATGTATATAATGTTAGAACGGGTCTAATGGGACATTATTCAAGACTCAAAGGAAATTTTGGTTGGGAAAATGACAAAAAAATATACTCCTCCTTAGCCAAGGTGAAAAAGAGAGATATGAATGTGACAAAAATGCTTGTTGTGAAAGTGATTTGCATGGGTAAATTTATACTCACAATAAATACATAGTGTTTATGGGATTAATTCTAAGAAAAAAAAAATTGTTTTTACATGAAAATTGTGATGTTGACATCCTTGATTATATGAATTCATGTTTGGAGTAATAGTCATAGAACAAGAAATCCAATCCCTTCCTTTTGTTGGTTGTGGAGCCTAATTATCTTCCTGATTCATATGTTTGTTTCAACTGTTCTTAGACCCCATTCCCTAATGGGGGGTGTGGGGGACCTCCCCCCCCCCCCTCACAATTGTCACCAGGGAGGTCTAGGGGGGGTGGAGAAAATTTTTGTAGCCCCCCCTATCAGGGGGTTCAGGATCAGTGCCCCCAAAGAGAAACATTGGGAAAACATTCCTTGTAAAATATTATAATTTCATATTCAATCTGGATTGTTCATTATAAGGTTGCAGATTTGACAGTATGAGTTATTTTAGAGATTTTCTCCCTAGAAGGAAACCCTATTTTATGAGTGAATTGTATTGTGGCTATGTATGAGTGTGATTATTGTATTCTGAGGGAGAAGACTGTGAAAGAAAGAAGAAGAAGTTACAACGAGCGTGTTGTAGGTTTCATCCCTTCATTTTGTTGGGCAATTAAAAGGAAGGACCTGGAAATTTCTTTAGTGGATGTAACCCAAAGTAGGTAAACCATGTATATCTATGTCTCTATTATATTGTGTATGTTTTGTTTATTTTATTGCTCCACGATCCTATTTTTCTAACAACTAGTATTAGAGTGAAATGTAACTCACAGGAAAAGAGGGTTCCTTGTTCAAGTGGGAGAAATGGCGGAATATCGAAAGTTTAGGGTCAAGAAATTTAATGACCAAAACTACCAATTATGGAAGATGTATATGGAAGATTAATTATATCATAAGGATCTACTCCTACCACCGGGTGGAATAGAAAATAATTTGATGACCATAAAGGATGAATAATGGGAGGTTATTAGCAGAAAGGCACTAGGAACAATACGACTAATCCTTGCAGTGTCGATGGCTTTCAATATTTCAAAATAAAATACAACGAAGGAGTTGATGTACACATTGGATAAACTGTATGAAAAACCCTCGACGTCCAATAACGTATTTCTAATGCAGAGATTATTTAATATGAATATGTTAGAAGGTGTGACTTTTGTAAATTATTTAAATGAATTTAATATGGTTACTAATCAGCTAAGTTCTGTAAAAGTGGACTTTGATGATGAGGTCAGTGCTCTTCAAATCTTGTGCTCGTTGCTAGAAAGTTGGAATGGCTTGGTCATGGATGTATGTAACTCTTTCTCGGGTTCACACACTCTAAAATTTTATGATGTTGTTTGTGTTATCCTTAGTGAGGAAATGCGATGGAGAAACATAGGTGAGACATCAGGTAATGTGTTAAACATAGAGAAGATGGGAAGACAAAAGGATAGAGGAAATGGCTTAGGGAACCATGGAAATTATAGGAAGGGCAGGTCCAAATTTAGACTGGGAAAGATATAATGTTGGATTCAAGGGCTTCATTTCATGCCACACCCCATACGAAACATTTTCTAGATTATGTTCAAGGTTATTTTGGACAGGTTCATTTGGGTGATGATGCACCCTGCAAAATTGTTGGAATGAGAAAGGTAAAAACAAAGAAAATGAATGGAAACCAATGGTTGTTGAAAGAGGTAATACATGTTATTTATCTAAGTAAAAATCTAATTTCAACATGGCAGTTGGAAAGTGAAGTTTGTATATCGATATTTATAGATAAGGTGTGCAAGTTCACCAAAGGATCATTGGTGATAGCAAATGGAGAGAAGGTAGGTAATTTGTATTTATGTACTGGTAATATTAACTCTTCTATCTCTTTAGCTTCCACAGGAGTGTATACAAAATTGTGGCATCATAGGCTTGGAAACATGAGTGAGAAGGGGATGAAGATACTTCACAAAAGGATTTTTTTTCCAGATCTTAAACAAATTGATTTGGATTTCTATGAGAATTGTGTTTATGGAAAACATAAGTGAGTCATATTTCTTAGAGTTGGAAAAGAAAAGAAGAGAAAAAGGTTAGAGATTGTTCATATAGTTGTATGGGGACCAGCTCAAGTATCATCTCTTGGTGGATCTCGTTATTATGTTACATTTATTGATGATGCAACTAGAAAAACTTAGGTTTATTGCATTCGAAAAAAATATGATGTTTTTGATACTTTTAAGAAGTGGAAAGATTTGGTTGAGACTAAGACAGGAAAAAGGTTGAAGTGTCTCAGATCAGACAGTGGAGGTGAATATTGCAGCAAGGAGTTTGATTATTATTGTTCATACCATGAGATTCATAGAGAGAAAACAATTCCAGGAACACCACAATAAAATGGTGTGTTAGAAATGATGATCAGAATAATCATGGGGCATGCTAGGAGTATGAGATTGCATGATGGGTTTCCATTAAAATTTTGGGTAGATGTTGTAAATACTGATTTTTACTTAATAAACCAAGGACCTTCAATCTCTTTTCATGGTGGCAATCCAGAGGAGGCATGGACAGCTAAAAAAGTAAACTATTAATTTTTGAAGACTTTCGGTTGTGAAGCATTTGTCCATATTGATGAGGAAAATATAACAAAGCTTGAAGAAAAATCCAAGAAGTGTGCCTTTATTGGATATGGTGTTAATGATTTTTGTTATTTCTTATGGGATTATGAAAATCACAAAATCATTAAGAGTAGAGATGCCATATTCAATGAGAAGGTCATGTATAAAGATCAGTTGCAAGGAAGGAAACAGGAACAAGAAAAACCAGAATACACAATATTTGATGAGATCACTGGAAAAAAATTCCAAAGGTACCAGAAAATGAAAATGTACAACAACCAGAGAAATAGGTACCTCAAACTCTTGAAAGTGTTGTTAGAAGATATACTAGATTAAGCATACCCCCTTAACGATACTCTCCTTCATTGTATTATTTAGTGTTGGATGAATTTGGTGAACTAGAAAGTTATGAAGAGGTAATGCAAGTAGACACTAAAAATAAGTGGGAGGAAGGCATGAAAGAGGAAATCAATTCCTTGGTAAATAACCAGACTTGGGACTTGGTTCAGTTTCCTGCAGGAAAAAAAACATTGCAAAATAAATGGTTTACAAGTTGAAGGAAGAAGATGGAGGAAAAAGTGGCACAAGGATAGACTTGTTGTAAAGGGGTTTGCACAAAAGAAATGTATATAATTTGATGAATCATTTTCTCCCATTTTTAAAATGACTTCAATTAGGACTATTTTAAGTCTTGTGGCGGAAGATATGCATCTTGAATAATTAGATGTAGAAACAACTTTTCTTCATGGGGATTTGAATGAAGATATTTATATGCAACAACCACAGGGGTATGAGGTCAAAGGGAAAGAAAATTTGGTATGCAGGTTGAATAATATATTGTATGGCCTAAATAAATATCCAAGGAAATGGTATTTGAAGTTTGACAGGTTTATGACATAACAAGATTATAGTATATGTCATTATGATCATTGTGTTTATTTTAGAAGGATAGAAAATAGAAGCTATATTATCTTTCTATTTTATGTAGATGGTGTTATCACTCCAAGAAACCCTTTGTGGTTGTAGACCAAAGGTGCTTGGTAACTTAAGAAATAAATGTTTTTGTATTTTGTAAAGGTGGATCAATGGGATAACTCAATTCAACT
>JZKD02S0251035.1:0-14451 GCA_000966675.3 Picea glauca
TAGAATGTGTCAGGATAATGTTGTAATTCCCACATAAATCAATCATGGCCTTGGAATTGAATTCCTGAGCATTATCCGTTATTAGTTTTCTGGGACATCCAAACCTAGAAAATATGTTTGTTTCCAGAAAGTTCATGATCACTTTGTCAGTGACATTCCTAGTAGGAATAGCGTCAATCTATTTCGTAAAGTAATAAGTGTCAGTAAGGATCCACTTGTGTTGTCCAATGGAGGGTGGGTTTATCTCCCTGATGAAATCTGGGCCCCATTGTTGAAATGGTATGTTTTCAATAATCGGCTTCAGGGGAAACGAGATCAAATTATGTTTTCCAACAAATTTTTTACATTCTTCACACGTTCTGACCATGGAAAATGCAATAGAAAATATTGTGGGATAGTAGTATCCATCCCTTAGAAATTTGAGGGTTGTATATTTCCAGTGATGGTTCCCTCCACAAACTACTTTATGCATATCGGTTATAACCTATTTTGACTCACCTTCATACACACAATTCAACAAAATACCAATAGGGTATTTCCAATATAAATTCTGATTTAAAATGCAGTATTTTACAACCTTTAATTTAAGGGATCTAGTTTTGGATTTATCCAACTCTGGTGAGAATTCTAGGTGCTATACGAAATAAATGATGTCTTTATACTAGGGTGAAAGAGAGTATTTATCCAATACATGCATCGTCTTCTTTTCAACATGTATTAGTGGAGCATCTGATTGGTTGAAGATATGGTGCAATTAAAGTTCTTTGCAATTCAAATCAGATGATAGTTTTGCAAGGCCCTGTACCTTGATCAATTTAGTGGGATTTATGGTCAGATCATATTTCAGAAGTTTGACTATCCATTTGCCTCTCTTCCCCTCACTATCTGGATGGAAAAGGATCTCCTTTATATTGTTGGTAGGGACATAAGTGGTTATCTTGGACTACAAAACATAAACCCTAAAGGATTTCAAGGCCTTCACTAAGGTAAAGGCCTTCTTTTACAATATGTCATATTTCAATTATGAATCCCTAACTGTTTTGATGAAAAAGGGAATGGATTGTTCATACCCTTCTTCATTCTTTTGTAACAGTACAATAACAATAGTCTCCTCAGAGGAAAAAGAGAAAATTAGGAATTCTTTGGAATAATCTGGACTAACTAGAACAAGGGCCTCAATTAGAGCCTTCTTTATCCTTTGAAATGATGACCTTGCTTCTTGTGTCCACTTAATTTCATCATCCTTTCTCAACATGTTTTTAATGGGCCTAATGATCTCAACAAAATTTGGTACAAATCGCCTTAAAAAAATCATTTTTCCCATGAAGGACTGTATGGCCTTCTTATTTATGGGGATGTGAATTTTTTGACTAAAATTTACTCTCTCTGGGTCTATCTTTATCCCTCCTGCATATATAATGTGACCTAGGAGCTTGCCTTCTAATATAGAAAAATGGAATTTTTTGGGATTCAATGAGATTTCATACCTTCTACATTTTTGAAATATTTTCTTTAGGTGGTGTAGATGTTCATCATCATATTTTGAAAATATAGTGATTACATCAAGGTATATCACCATGAACTTTTCCTTTTCACCCACAAATGCAATTTCCATGGCCCTTTGAAAGGTGGCCCTACATTCATCAATCCAAAGGGCATTTTGTCATACATAAAAGTGCCCCATGGGGTAGTGAAGGCAGTGTTTTCTTTGTCTTCCTCGAACAATGTTATTTGATTGTATCCGGAATAACCACCTAGCATGGAAATTATGTGAGCACCTACCACCCTTTGCATAATGTGATCCATATTGGGAAATGGATAGTTGTACTTCAATGAACACCTATTTAGGTTTTTGAAGTCCACACATAATCATATTTCACCACTCTTTTTCCTGGCCGACACCAAGTTGGCCACCCAATCTGAATATCTCAAAGGCACAATAATATTGGCATCAAGCATCCTTTTCAATTCTTTTTCAATAATAGGCATCAACNTGAAGACTCATAGGCAAAGGAAATGGCTGAGATTGAAGGCCACAAGGAGGAAATGTTGAAATTAATCATGGAGAAGAATGTACAGATTAAGGAGATGGAGGTCGAGCTAGATAAGTTGGTCAAAGAGAAGGAACAAACTGTGCCAATGACTTCCATCTTACTAGAGGTAGTCCATCTCACAGGAATCAATACAACATCAACACCAACTACAATAGAGATCCCTTCAGTTGTTCTAGTGGCAACTTCAGATGCTTCTGAGAAATTGGTGAAATGAATGGAGGACATGACCTTGCAAGGAGAAGAGATTAAAATATTGCAGGAAGAGATTAATAACCTCCAAAATCTGAAATCCATGTTTCAGTCAAGTTACAACAGAAAGATGCACAAGTCATAGAGACTCACCTAGGAAATACAAAATTTGCAGAAGGAAACAATCATGGCCAAAACACTGTCAGAAGCCAAGGAAAATAGGATGTACATCAACAAGTCAATGATAGATATTTTTCCACTCATACAAATTGTGTTTGAACATCATGAATTGGTGCAGAGAGCGAGACAAGCAATTTACAAGATAAGGGAATAATTTGTAGAGAATCCCACTGAGGCCACTAAAATCATCAGATTCTTAAATTCTAAGACCAAAGAAGAGCTACAGGCTTTGGAAATTGAGGATAGGACAGAAACAATCCTTGAGGTCAAGAAGGTTTTGACCAAGAAGGGATTGATGCTACAGTTGGAGGAGAAATCCCAAACAATGGACATTGAAGTGCAGATTGTTTTTAGCAAGGTCGACTCACTGCACAAGAAGGGACTTCCAGGTTTACTAGTGATCAATGATAAGCTCATCACCCTGTGTGACTACAAGCAAAAGATCCTAGATGTAGCGAAATATGGTTCTAAATTTGCAGGGATACAATGGAGTATTACTGGCAAGGCATTCTTAGAAACTTTTTAGTTGGACCTGAGTATCCAACACGAGATAAAATACATTTTCATTACAAAGCCTACCTTTGCCAAGTACACAGAGATGGATGAATCTTACAGGAGGTTACTCAAAGTTTCCATACCTAGTCAAAAGAGATGGGAAGACCTATGTGCCTTACTCGAGTAGAGGTGATGTGGACATCTGAGTCAGCATGAAGACAATCAAAGTCAAGTTGATAAATCACAAACTACTTTCCCCCAGAATCAGCTCCAAGGATTCAAACAGATCATCATCAGTCCTATTATTTTGTAATTTGTAATCTAGTTAGTTACATTTTTATTCCACCATATCACAATCATTAATGACAAGATCAAATGTAATTGTTGTATAAATACCTCTTACTTTAAAGTATTCAAGGTTGATTTTTGCGCCTAGGAAGCTATCTTTGTAATATTTTTTAGAAGATCGACCAGTAATAAAATGACTGATTCATAGGATTCTTGCATTTGGATGTTGGTGATGTTCATCTTGATCTGTTATTGTTTATCTTACTCTGTAATCATTTTTGTTTTCTGTTTCTAATCGTTTAAAGGAAGTTAATGAACATAATTTGTCTCGAGCACTTTGTTTCTGGTCTTTAGCGATCTGCATGTTATTCATCTGATATTAATCAAAGAAATTCTTAACTGCTTCTTTGTTTGATTGACTATCTCACTTGTTGTATCTTTCCGACACATTTAAATATAATATATTCAACATTCTCACTATCTCTCCTTGTGAAGAAACTTTATAAAAAATGTATCTGATCTGAATTTTTAACACAGACCCCATAGCCCAATGGATGTTTAAAGCAATACTTCAGCTAAATATTTATAAACAAAACAACAAACTCAGATTATTTTAACTAGCCTAATATCTAAAACTCATAGAGATCTAAATCCTACAGAGAGATCCCTTTCTGAAACTGGCAGGGCTAGATCCCAGTTTTGAAAGTGGTTTTGGTAAGTTACCTCTGTTAATTTCTTCTACCCCTAACAACCTTTGGGAATTAAAGAGTGCTAATAGGACTGGTTTTCTCGAGGTTAGTTATTAGGGCCATCTTTACCATACTTTGGTTGCTTTGGATTTGCACACCCAAACTCCTTTTTTTTCTGGTGCTTAAATTTTTGCTCGATTTTGATAACATATTGATAAGAAACTCCCAGTGATGAGGTGTCCAGAAAGTCCATTTTGGTTTGGATGTACATGTGCAGATCCTCATGGTATTTCAGAACCAAATTTTTCTCAGAATATTTGATACCCAGCTTTGTGTGCAAGGTATGGAAGATATTGGTGAACTCCTTCACTACTTGGCCTCTCTCTTGATGCAGCGTGGTCCATTTCATGTACTAGTCTTCATAGTTTCCAACATGGTAATATTGTTCCTTGACGACATCTATGAAATATTCCTAAGTGGGTTCARCCTCGAACATTGCARACTCCCCTATGTAAATTTTCTCACARTAAGTTTCCCACCAATGTTTGACATGGGGGAGAGCCTTAAGGAGCAYGAAKGTGATCTTTTCCCYGTCGAAKAAATTGTGCATAGAGAAATAACCTTCTAGCGAATTTACCCATTTCTTTAGAGCATMTGCATATATCTTACCTTCAAATAYGAGAATATCAAAATTAAMTTGTACGTTGAAAGGAGAGGTGCCTCCAAATTGGTTGCTTGATGAAGACACATCTGCTRTTATCGGTAGGCGTTGAAGGATTTGGGAAAACATTTCCATCATTTCATCCCCATTTGCGTGAGGGATTTCTCGAGAAACAGATTGATAGAATCTTCTGYTCCCACATTTCTCTTTTCTTCCGCCATGGGATRTCTCTTGGGTTGGTTTTCCTCAAGAGAAAGTAACTTGAGACCCAACTCTCTATACCCTAACCTCGTCGGGGACATGCATTAATAAATGACAAGGAACAACCTCCTCTGATACCATTGATCTAGATTATTTTGAATATGAAATGAAGGTGGAAATATAATAAGGATATACACAAAGATGTAACAAAKATACAAGAATATAATAGAGATATAATAGATATATAACAATAAACACAKAGGTACAGTAATATACAATTTCTATTAATGAGTGAAATGTACAGAATTGTAAAATACAGAGTGAATGAACTCRCTAGAATGGTGGTAGATTATCTCTGAGAAGAGATGTGMTGATTATGATTATTCACAAGAAGATGATGATGATTACATTGAGGCTCCAAAKACCTTTTTAGCATGATGAAAATCCAAAACCCTAACCYTGGAAGATGAAAGTCCAAAAGGTTTGYGGGCCTCAATGGGGGTAGTTGATACGTCAACTTCCCTRGGGMGTAACTTTTGCATACAATMTCTATTTGGGGAATTMAATACCTCATCAGAAAGGTCTATATGAGMAGTACAAMTTTTGTTGGGGAACAATGAAAKATTTTTCCAAATTCAGTGCCCCAAAAATTCCAAAAAAATRTCATTTAGGGCCTCAAAACAATCCCAGAAGTTTGGGACTAAAAAACCAGTAAAATAACTGCCAAAATGGAAAACTGTTCTTTGAGCCAGTGGAATAGGTGGGTGGCCACCGGAATCCATCTAGATCAATCCTCCCTCCTTAGGAATCAATGGTCTCCATTTCCTTGAGTTCACATGGTAGATGGGGAAACATTTTTTTAATCTGAACTTTGGTGAGCTGCTTGCCTTGTTGCAAAAATTGTCTTGCTTAGCTTGTTGAAGGTTGTCATGAACTTGTTGCTGGAGGGGTTGGATCCATTCAAATGATATAGCTACATGATCTGCCTAAGTGTGGGAAGACTATTTCAGTGAATATTCAACATGAAGAGTATGAAGGGATATGTTATAACTTTTCTTGGTTGGGCAGTGCAGAGGCACCCTTGTAGATGAAGTAAGAATATCTTTGTGCTCTTCTACAATATTTTCAGTATGCTTCTGCTAGATAGAAAGGTCTTGGGATGAGACTGCAGTGGTTGCAGTGTCCTTCTGTTCACCTTCTGATTGGATTGTGAAGAGGCTAAACTTTTTAGTATGAGAGATTACTTTTCCGCCTGTTGGCTCTCGACCAAGTTTTGAGGAAACATTGGTCAGGTTTGACCACTTTTTGGACTTCGACGTAGTGATTGAGGAAGGAGTGCCCAAGAGGAGATGAGATCGTAGATCTCACTTGTTTTGTGGGATTTTTTGGTCCCAACATGGGGTTCTTAGGGTTTTGTAACGGGTTATGGGATGTCGACCCATGGGTTTACCCATGATTAGGCATTTTGTAAAAGTATAAATAAGAATGAATGTAATGTAGTGGAGTGGGTATACGTGCCTAAGTGAAAGAGGCAAGTAGATCTGAGTTTCTTTGTGAAACAAAACATGTATGTAAGGCTCTGTGCTTGAGAGAGAAGTTGTGTAATATCCCTAGGTCGAACCCAATTGTAATGTAAATGAAAATGTACTTAAGCTGGTGAGTTGTTTTGATATCATTTTTGTATGCACCTATCATGGCATAGTGCACGCATGTACTGAGCAATAAAATGAGGAAGTGTGCACATTCCAGGATATCGCGTGCAATAACTTAAGTGCGCGCGATTTTGAGGCCAGGGAGCCTTTGTGTATATGTTGTGTTTTATAGGTTGGTGAGCCATTTTTTTGATTATTAGGCCAGAGAGCCTAGATGTTAAAGGTCAATGTGCCTACTTTTGTATATATCTCAGCATTAATATAAAATACATCGTTGCGCATAGACTGACCACGATAAAAGAGTATGATGGACTAAACTCCACTAGTTAGGGAAATGGTGGGGGCTAAAAGTTAAGGAAAAGGGGCTAAGCCAGGGAGCTTAAGCCAAAAAGGAATATTATATTAATATTTCTTAAAGTATAAAGTACAAATAATTATTTTATCCTAAGTTCTGAAGATGGGGACCAGTCGGCCAAAGTAGCTCCCAACATGACAAGTGTCAAGTTGGGGGACATGCATACATATTGTTTGGAATTAATTCATTTTCGATCATTTCTTTCCATCATTCCTTCAATCATTCAGTCATCCATTGAGCCATACCATGAGAATTCACTCACGCAGTCAGTTATCGTGGATACTTTCATGTCATTGTATCTGAACCTGGATCCATAGCCATACTTGGTTGTGTATCTAGTAAGCTTGGGAGTTGGATTGAAGAAGCGGGTTTTTAAGCCCGTGGGTTATTGAAGAGGTAGGTTGTCAGACCCATGAGCAATTTCTCTTTGGGTGAGAGGATTGTTGGGAATTTATTTCCTAAGGGTGCTAAACTACATCTACAGGGCTCTGAGAATTCTTGTCTGGCCTGTTGTTGAAGCCCAGAAAGGAAGTGGGGCAGTCGAAGGATTGTTGAGCAGAGAAGGGACACACTTCATGGGGTGGGACAGGCATATGGGGAATGAGGGACTATAGGCTGTTAGTTTGAGTAGGCACCTGTGATGGAGTCTTTACTGTTGTCTATGAACCATTAGCCTGGTTAGGAATCCCTTTACCTGGGTGGAGTTTAGTCCCAGCTCGGGGGTGATCCACTGTTGAGAGTGATGACTAATGTGGTCTAAGGCTGGGAGGTTCGTGGAAGGTATGCACACAGTTGGTGATATTATTACCAAGACCAGTTTCAACTACGTGATAAATTTACATGCTGCATTGTTATTTACGTGTTTATTTTTATGGGTTTATCCTATGCATGGTTATAACTGTCTGTATGTTTGTTTGTATTTCCTATATATGATGCATGTATACATTTACTGTCATTTCAGTATGAATCTGTGCATTCACGTAATGTATTTGTCTATTTACGTTTTATATATAAAGTTCTGCAAGTGTGTTGTGTGTGTATGTTTTAATTGCATGTAGTTCAAAAATTTTATGTGGCATAGCTTAGTTGGATGTTGGGTATGTTACAATATGTTTTATAGAGAGAGAATAAATTGTTATCTCGTGTATCGTGGCCCAACTTGGGTGGTCGGGGACGTTACAATATGGTACAGAGCTTCAGTTTTCAACACTGAGCCTAGATGGGCTGAACAAGATGAGTTGAAGCAAAATTTCACAGAGGAATTATTTCGAAGTGGCCAAATTTTGATTTGCAGAGCGTCCATGGAAAATTTTAGAAGCAACGATGTAGAAATGGGAAAAGCCCCAATTCCTGTTGTTAAATTCATGAGGAAATGGAGAAATTCGGCCAAGTGGTGAGATATTAATGATTTAATATCTATTCCAACAAATTCAGACTTGGAATTGGTTGAATTTGAAGTTACAGTAAATCCATGACAGATGGAGCGAGATTAGTAAATAAAATTCTCAATTCGTGAATTGATTTTGGGAAAATTCATTCCATAAATGTCAACCCACAGTGATTTTTTGTTACAGAGGTTGAATTGGTGTTATTGAGGTGAAATTGAGAAAATTTCATAAGTTGCCAAATGTCTATGGTAGAAATTGGGAAAAAGTTAAGCAAAAGCCCCAATTTTTGCAGTGGAATTCACGAGGAATTGATGTGCATGTTGCATAGAAAAAAGATTGGGATATGTAAAAATTTGGTACTACGTGGAAAAATGTTAGTGTGCGGGTGCGCTCACTAAATCTTGGCACCGCGCGGGAAAATGTTGGTGTGTGGGTGCGCACGATAAATTTAGCATTGTGCGGTGTGCATACACATAATAAGGTGTGTGCAGTGTGCAAACACATAATAATGGCGTGCGTGGTGTGTGCAGTATTGGCAGAGCGTAGAGGAGTTTGGTTGTTGCATGCACAATGTGGATAAATGTTGTCACACAACGATTTAGTTAATGGTACGCGAAGAGTAGTGGTGCACATTAGGGGTGTACTAAAATTGTGCATGGTGCAGCACGTAGAGTGAAATGCACACGGAATATCAACATGCGATACAAAAACTGCGCGCAAAAGGTAATAGTGCAAGAACCAAAACTGCGTGCGGTGGATATTAGCGCGCGACACAAATGTAGTGCACGCCAGGTATTGGCGCGACAAAGACGTGATGCACAGTGGTTATAGGTATGCAGAGCATGATTTACCTTGTGGTGTTGTTGTGCATGCTAAATATGGGTGTACAGGTTGAAAATTGTGCGCCCAAAGTCTCTTGGAGGGTGAAGAACAACATAAAACCAACGATTTTCTGCGACGTTTTATATCATTTGAACGTCATCTTTTTGCAACGCGTTTTTAAGGCCCTGGAGAGCGTTTTTAGCTACTCAAAAACCACAAGAACAGAGTGTTCCAAGGCAAGGCACACTTTATATCTACATCTCAAATAAAATATCCTGAAGAGAGATTTCTAACGGTGTAAACCGTTCAACAAACGAAGCTTTTATGAGAAAGTTACAACACAAGCAGTGGAGGGTAAATTTTAAGACCCATCTAACTTCCAAGAGCCATAACTTTTTGCTCTAGAATCAGATTGAGGCGCAGGAGAAGTAAATGGAAAGATATTGAATCATAGAAGATAGTCCCAAATCTGAATTAAATTTCTGGGCAAGTTAAAAGTGTTTAATATGGCAAAGAAGGTACCTGTAGCATACCAGTTACAATATGATATTTTGGTCTGGAATTTCAGCAGGTTGTAACTAGCATCCCAAAACCCAGAAAGAGGTGAAACTTGGAAAGAGTGTATAGAATATGTATATGAGTAAACCCAATTGATATCCTATGAAAATTCCAATGGATTAGATGCAAAAATGCATAATTACAACGTAGTGTTGCGCCCAGTTGAAGAATGAACATAAAAAATTATGGAAAATTTTCAAATAGCCATAAAATTCTTCTCAAGACTCGAAATTGAGCATGGGAGGAGGCATTGGAAAGGTCTCGGACAGTGGAATAGAAATATTCACCCAGAAAAAGGATCTGGGAAATCATGTTTTTAGGAAATCATAAGAAAGAGTTATGATATATTATTGAACCAGAATGGTTCATATTTTCATGAAATTATTGAAACAATTAGTTTGACAAAGTTTTGTTGGTTGCACATTTTGCAGAGTCAAAAACAACTAGATCATATCAGAATCATCATAGAGTCTAGAGTAATGGAAGAGGCACAGGGGACATACATCCTGGAAGATGAGATCAGAGGGATGGATTTCCATTTGGGCATTGAAGGAACAAACTCCAATGGACATGGAGAAGGAAGGGATGAAAACATGAACATGGTAGAGACCATTAAGAATTTGCAGAAGGATGTCCAAATCCATAAATATGATAATGAAAGGCTTATGAGAGCCAAGGAGCAACAAGATGACTTCAACATGAATTTAATGGAGAGCTTGAACATAATAGAAAATGAATTGGATAAGGAGAGTGGCTCAAGCAAATCAGGAACTCGCAAGTCTCCTGATGAGAAAAGAAGAACAAGAAGTGTTAGTAGACATCACCACCACTCCCCGAGGCATTCCAATAAGAGAGCACACAACAAATCAAGTCCATCCCCTTTCAGGAAGCATAAGATTTTTGGGGTGGATGAACTGCAAGGAGAAATGAACAAAATCAAACCTCTTACATTTGATGGTGAGAACAAAAAGGATGAAGATGAAGATACATGGTTGTTGGGAATGAGAAAGTATTTTCAATTGCATAATTATTCTTCTCATGCAGAAGGTAGAATTTCCATATATCAACTCAAGGGAAAGGCATCCATGTGGTGGGATAATATTGTGCGGGTGCAACACATTAAAGAGAAAAGTGTTATTTGGAGGTAATTCAAGAAGTATTTTGAGAAGAAATACTTGAATAAGAGATACTATGAAAATAAAATGAAATATTTATTTGAACTCAAGACTGAGAGTATGACAATAGATGAATATGAGAGAAGGTTTTTAGAACTGCTGAAGTATGTCTCTTTCATCAAGGATGAGACAGTTAAGATTCAAAGGTATTTGAGGGGATTGCCAACATTCATCAGTGAAAAAATACAGTATGATGATCCCAAGACATTGGAGGAGACCATAAGGTGAGCTAAATTCTTATATGATAATCAAAAATCAAGGCTAACTTTCCAAAAATATTGGGAAGATGAAAATAAATTCAACATGGATCAGAGGAAGAAGGGAACTAAGCCACCATTATTTAGAAATAATCCTCAGGGAAATCAAACTTCTAGAGAACCCAAAATGATTGAGGTAGGGGGTCAAATGTAAAGGCAACCACCTATGCAATGTTGGGGTTGTAAAGGAGATCATATGTTCAGAGATTGCCCTCATAGAGGTGAAAAAGTGAGGATTGTCCACAATGTACAACAAGATGAAATAGTGGAGGACATGGGAAGAAATGTATCAAGGATATGCAGACCTGGAAAGCAAGCAAGCATAGTATCAGTCACATATTATTGAAGTGGAAGGTATGATCAACAACCAAACCATTGTTATTTTAATTGATTCAGGAGATAGTCATAGTTATATAGATCCTAAGATGGTGGAAATTTTGCATTTTCCAAGAAGCGAGCATGTAAAATCTTGGTTGGTGCAGCTGGCTACCGGAGCCAAAATAAAATTTAATGAGATGGTTAAGTCATGTCTTATGGACATGAATGGACTGAACACCGGGGCAGATTTGAACATCTTGCCTTTAGGTTCCTATGAATGTCTAATTGGGATGGATTGGTTGGACCAACATCATGTTATCCTAGACTATTATAACAAGGCATTCACTTCCTTGGATGAGGAAGGGAGCTTAAGGAAAGTGCAGGGAATTCCCAGGGCAATAACCATCGGAGAAATTTCAGCATTGTAGTTGAAGAAATGTTACAGAAAAGGGTGTCAAATATTTGCAGCTCATATGGAAGAGACACCTAGAGATAAGGTGTCAAATTTGGAAGATCATGCAGTCCTGAAAGATTCTGAAGATGTGTTCAAGGAGGTACCAGGACTACCCCCAAAGAGAGATATTGATTTCTCTATAAATTTAATGCATGGAGCAGCTCCAGTGTCAAAGACTCCATACAAAATGAGTACACCAGAGATGAAGGAGTTGCAAATGAAGCTTGAAGAACTTCTGAAGAAGTGCTATATACACCCAATTGTGTCACCTTGGGGTGCCCCTGTATTGTGCATGAAGAAGAAAGATGGGACATTAAGATTGTGCATTGATTTCAGACAATTGAATAAAGTGACTATAAAGAACAAGTATCCTCTTCCAAGGATTGATGATCTCTTTGATCAATTGAAGGATGCAAAGATATTTTCAAAGATAGATCTCAGGTTAGGATACCATTAGGTAAGGATTAAAGAGGAACATATTAGCAAGACCGCCTTCAGGACAAGGTATGGTCATTATGAGTTCACAGTGGTGACATTTGGACTGTCAAATGCACCAATTGTTTTCATGTGCTTAATGAATGGTGTTTTCCAAGAATATTTAGACAAGTTTGTCATTGTCTTTTTGGATGACATTCTTATATATTCTAAATCAGAAAAAGAGCATGAGTATCATTTGTGGATGGTGCTGCAAGTATTAAGGGAACATCAGTTGTATTCCAAATTGAGCAAGTGCTCATTTTATCAGAAACAAATTCATTATTTGGGACATATAATTTCAAAGGATGGGATAACAGTGGATCCTGAAAAGATAGAAGCCATTAGAGATTGGTCAACGCCAAAGAATGTGACAAAGTTCATATCATTCATGGTCCTTGCAGGATACTATAGGAGATTCATTGAAGGATTCTCAAATATTGCACACCCAATCACTTCTTTACAAAGGAAGGGTGTGAAGTTTCAATGGACATTGGATTGTGAAAAGAGCTTCCAACACTTGAAAAAATTGGTAACAAGTGCTCCAATACTAAGGATTGCAGACCCAAATGAAGACTTTGTTGTATGCACAGATGCATGTAAAGAGTGACTTGGTGGAGTCCTCAGTTAAAATGGGTTTGTTATATGTTATGAATCAAGGAAGTTGAAGGAGCATGAAAGACACTATGCCACTCACGATTTGGAGTTGGCAGCCATAGTGCATGCCTTGATGAAATGGAGACACTACCTCATGGGGAAAAGGTTTGAGCTAAGAACATACCATAATGGTCTGAAATATTTATTTGATCAACCAACTCTAAACGCTAGGCAAAGTAGATGGTTAGAATTTCTAAGTGAATATGACTTTGATATAAAGCATATCAAGGGGAAAGAGAACAAAGTGTCTGATGCACTCAGTAGAAGAGTGCATGAAATGCATGCTACAACCATTATCATGTACCAATCAGATTTGAAACACATAATTTTAGAGGCTGCAAAATTAGATTTGCAATACAAGGAATTAGTGGCAAAATTACAGCAAGGTAATTTGCAGCAGAAAATTGAAGAATATAAGCTAGATAATGATGAAATTATCATGTACAGGGGAAGAATTTATGTACCAAATTCTAATGAATTGAAAAATCTGATATTGAGGGAAATGCATAATGTACCTTATGCTGGGCACCTAGGTTATCATAAAACTATTGCAGCTGTCAAGAGCCAATATTATTGGTCGGGAATGAAGAAAGAGGTTGTTGATTTTATTGCCAAATGTTTGGAATATCAGAAGGTAAAGAATGCGCATAGACACCTAGCTGGTTTTCTACAACCCTTACCCATTCCTGAGTGGAAATGGGAAGTTGTGACAATGGATTTCATTACCAAACTTCCCAGAACAAGCAAGCAACATGATTGTATCATGGTAGTGGTGGATAAGCTTACTAAAGATACCCATTTTATTCTAGTTAAGCTCACTCATAAGGAAACCAACATTTTTGATGTTTATATGAGGGAAATTTCTAGGTTACATGGCATACCCAAGACAATTGTGTCTGATAGAGATCCAAATTTTACCTCAAATTTTTGGAAAGGACTATTTAATGGGTTTGGAAAAAATTTGAATTTTAGTACAACTTATCATCCAGAATCGGATGGACAAACAAAGAGGGTGAATCAAGTGATTGAGGATATGTTGAGGATGTATATGATGGATACACTATCAAAATGGGAAGACTACCTACACTTGGTAGAGTTTTATTATAACAATGGGTACCAAGCATCTCTAAAGATGAGCCCATTCGAGGCACTTTATGGCAGAAAGTGCAACACGCTAGTAAGATGGGATAACCCAATAGATAGAGCAGTGGTTGGGTCAGATTTACTAAAGCAAATGGAGGAGAAAATGTTGAAAATAAAACAAAATTTAAAGGTTGCCCAAGACAGACAGAAAAGCTATGCTGATAAGGGAAGAACTCACAGAGAATTTAAAGTGGGAGACCATGTATTTTAGAAAGTAAAGGCCAACAGAAGTTCCCTGAAGTTGGGAAATTATTCAAAGTTGGAAGCTCGCTATTGTGGGTCATTTGAAATACTAGAGAGGATTGGTCCAGTAGCTTATATGATTGCATTGCCTGCATCTATGTCTGTTCATAATGCATTCCATGTATCATTGCTCAAGAAATATATACCTGATTCTAATCATGGTATTGATTGGAATGTGATTCAAGTGGAGCAAGAAGG
>JZKD02S0251046.1:29514-39720 GCA_000966675.3 Picea glauca
TTGCAATCTGAATAATGAATTCAAGCATGAAGAAAGAAAACATAGTAGAAAAGAGTGTCTAACCATCCATATGCCTTTGCTATTAAGTGTCAAATAGAATAGTAATGCCTTACAGGGAATTTCAACATAAGTCTTCTGGATCTCCAAATTTTCGACCGTTATAGAGTCTTTCCTCTGCCTATTTAAACTATCCAAAAAACCTTTGATCCTATTTTCTAGAATGTTCTTAATGAATAGAACTAGATAGCATCTATATATTAGGGGGGTTAGCTCAAAAAGAGCGTTTACATTCCAAAAATAGATCATTTCTTAACAACTTAATATTGTATGATCTTTCCATCATTACATTCGATTCTACAAAATAGGGATTAGTTTGATCTAGTCATACATTTCGAGGTCTTTGTATTTCACAGGACAAAACAAGTAGACACTGCCACATTTCCTGGAAAACATCAAAATTATGATTGTAACAATCATTGTGAAACTTTTAGGGTATGATAAAAGCAGTAGCTTTGGCAGTTTTCTGTTTGAACTTTGTGGTAAGCACAAAATTATGCCAATAGAGTCTGAAGTTGATTTCTCTTATTTCTTTGAGCAATGCCCTTTGCTCTTTTTTCTTCTTCTTGAAACCTTGAATTCTTTCTTGCTGACGAGCACTCCATTGTTCTATATGAGTATTTTCTCTTTTCAACTCTCACTGTCTTCTGGAATTCCTTGATCCTTTCTTAATCAGTTCTGACTTTGACCTTGAATTTGGGGAACTCTTCAAAAGGTGCAGGCTCATTCAGATTTATGGCAACCTTGGTTTCTCTCAATTTAACTTGGTATTTAGAAACCAATTCCGATCTGTGATCTTCATCAGAACTTGCTGAATCCATGGCTTTTGGCATATCTGATATGTGATCTAAATCTACAAGGTAACTCTTTTTATTTCCAAGGATCTCACTGATACCTTTAGCAATTTCTTTATCTTTTTCCAATCTGATTGTATCTCTTATGACAGGTCCTATAGATGATGAAACAATCTGTTTACCTCTTTTTGTTGGTTTCTTATGCAATGGAGGTCTTTTTTCTTTTTTCCTAGTACCTACTTCAACATCTTAAGAATGATATTCTATAACTATGACACTTTCTTCTTTGATTGAGGGATTAAACATGGCTTTGGACTTCAATATGTATTTTTTGGTAACCCTAGTAGAATTCCTTCTAGGGTTTTGAGATAGAGGCACACCTTTATTCTTTGTTCATTTGTTTGCAGCACCCTTTTTACTAGTAGATGGTAGTTCATGATTGGTTGTAGTTTGAATATCAAAATATTCATCTGAATCTTCTTCCCCTTTAACATCTTCCTCATAAAACATTTTGATTTTTGGATCCAACTTCATTATTTTACCTCTGCTATTCCTTGTCACCCTGGCAACAAACATTTCTTCTTTGACAGGGGTTTCATCAATTGAAATATTTTGTTTCTGTGTGACATTCGTTTTTCCTTTCTTCTGTTTGCTAGACTGTGGGTTAGGGTTTAAATATTTCATGAGCTAGCTCCAGGGTTTTTGTATTTCTCTCAAAGAAGACAAAACTAAAGTCTTAACTAAGACTTGATGAAACAGTCTTCTCTTTACATTGGAGGAGAGTGACTGCACTCTTTTTGACATCTTTGTCAAGCTTTTGAGTAGAAAGTAAGGCAGATTTAAAGGATAATCGTCATTTAGATGCATCAATAACCTAATGTGGTAGATATAGATTAGTGATAATATACCTTCGAAGGTGATATATCTGTGGATAACGATCAGAGAAGTGTGCCATTCTGGTCTAATCTAGCTGTTAGGAACTCCCTTTCTCCAATTTGGATTTTTCTTATCTGGAAGCAAGAATTGATTAACAAAATCTGTAACTATGTGCTCCTTCTTCCACCATCGTTCTCCTCCAACCACCAATCTGCAAGCTTTGTCAATTGTTTGTTCTGTCACCAGCATCAGCAGCTTCCCGATATCCACTTTGTAACCATCAAAGTTCAGTGCAAACTCCATAGAGACCCATTCATCGTGACCTTGGAAATTGGTAAGGAATTCAAACCAACCAACATCTTTGAACCTTTGAGCCATCTGAGGATAACCTTCGAGGAGTTCAACACCCTTGGGTTCTAATTTGACCACTTGTCTTCTCCTCTTAGGCGCCATCGAAACACGCCGCTACAACTAGCACTGCTTGGATTCTGAATATGTTACCTGCAATCGGTTAATATATAACCATTCTCTTGAAATAACATCGACGCTTAAAATTCAAAAAAATCCTTACGAAGAGTGACTGTTTCAAATCATAATATTTGAGAATTGAACAGTTTGGAAAGAGTCCTTTGTAGGTACAGAGCAGTATGATCATGTAAAGGTTTGTTTCATCAAATGATTCAAGAGCCATCATGGGACACATGCGAACTCTTAGTCCTCGATCTAGGTAATCATAATGGAATCTGGGTGGTGGGTTCATATCAATGCATGATTATATTTACGCTATGGGAATAATGTTATTCTAGTAGTGCTATTAATGACTTGGGAGAATTTTGAATTTGCAAGATTCAAATAGGCATATTAAGTGACACATCATTCAAAACCATGTTTTAAAACTCCAAACTTTAAAGAAATTATCCAAAAATCTAAAACAAAAACCATAACAAGCTAAAAGCAATGATTTAAATCAATGGAAACAAATAATGAAGTGCATGTAGGAGGGGTTTAGGATTAGGATTTATCACTAGATCAAAATCAAAATTAAAGACTAACACTGGCTCCTTCTGGGGATGAAATTTGATAATAAACTCCAAAAATTGCAGACCAGTGCCGTTTCCTTTATTTCTGATTCACTAATCTCCCTGCATCTGTCAGTCTTTATTCGTAGCATAACTGTAAAAAACAAGTCCATTGGGTATATGGAGTCTTTATTGAAAAGAAAATCTACTGTACTAAATTAAAACCTGATAATTCTTTAGAGAAAATAGTGCTTCAAGAACCTCCCATTCACTGGGCCTCCAAAAGTTTATGTGTTGTCTAAATTATGCAGGAGAAAAGTGTTATTGTCCATTACCTTAGCTGTTGTGAAAGGACAATACCATAGGTTATCGAACTTACCATGTTTTTCGTTATCCTCTCTCCTGGCATCCCACTTTAACACCAAATTTCCCTCATTGAAAATATCTTTCTTAGTTCCCTTATCAAATGTAGCCTTGACTTTTCTCTGGTGAGAAACAACTTTCTGATTCACCTGTTCTCTGACCTGCTGAACTTAAATCATCTGAAAAATTCTCCTTTGGATATCATTGGGTTCTTCTAACTCTTCTTGTAAAAACTTTAAAATTGGCAGGCCCAATTGAGTTGGAAGAATAGCTTTTGTCCAATATACGATTTGGAAAGGAGAGGTCCCAATAGACTTCTTGTTGCTGATACGATTGACCCATAGGGAAAACTTAAACCTGGAATCCCATGATTTTTTATTTTCTACCAGTAGTTTTTTGATAATCCTTATCAGAGTCTTATTGGAATATTCTGCCAATCCGTTCCCTTGGGGGTAGTAGGGAATAGAATAAACCAATTTGATACTATACTTATTGTAGAATTCAATCATGGAATTCTATTTAAAATTCTGTGCATTATCAGTGACTAGTTTTTTAGGACAACCAAACCTGGAAAAAATATATCCTTCTAGAAAGTCCATGATTACCTTGTCTGTTGCATTCTGAGTCAGAATTTCTTCAATCCACTTTGTAAAGTAATCAGTGGCTATAATAATCCATATGTACTGTCCTGAAGATGAGGGATTGATCTTGTTGATCCAGAGTCTGTACTCAAGGATATAAAGTATAGAGTCTAGGCATCCCAAGTGAGTGAGTGATAAAAAAGGAAAGAACAACTTCGGGAAAGGAAGCTATGGATGATTTCTGAGTTGTCTTTGTCTAGATTCCAAATATTCTTGAATGTTGATATCCCGTTCGATGGCTTCCCATGAACGTTCGAGCTCTGCCCGGGTTATGGCAGTCTTAAGTGTAGTATTGAAAAGATTCAAAGTGATGTTGGTTTGATTTGATAAGCCAAGTTCAATGTTGGGTTGTCGTACAATGGGTACAGTCATGGAGAAACAAAACTTTAAAAGGGGTTGATGTTTTAAAGTGTTATTTCAATTTTAGATTATATAAGGAAAATTAAGTGAATCTAATTAAAGGTTTAACAAAATCAAAGGTCGTTTTTCATAACTGAGTTAAAATCTAAAACTGAGTGTGAAACGAAAGAAAACATAGAATTGTCCACAATGTGGGGCATCAATTCTAGAGGAATCCCACACTATAATAGAAGAAGAAAAGAAAAGAGATACCCTGATAAAGCATAAAATGTAGAGATCTAAGAAATTCACAAGTCTTGTGCCCGCTAATAGCCGATATAGAGGAAAACCTGTAAATAAATTAGATAACTAAAACCTGATCGCCACAGTAGAAGTTGTACTAAATTGCAGTTAAAACATTCATCAAATATGTATATATAAAAAATAACATGAAGTATGAAATAACATAGGAAAACACATAACTCAATCTTGACGGAATATGGAGTCTTCAATTTGCTTTGTATTAATCTTGGCAAAGGGGAATTTTCTCTATTACAATCCCCAAAAGAAAAATCCCCTTGTGTTTTTTCAAAATGTATATTTAAACCAACTTATAAACATTTCAAATTTCATACGTTCTAGAAACTTGTCAGTTACAAATGGAGGATTGAAATGTTTCATTCCCTTGTCTTTTGTCTTCCTTCATAAGGGTGGAGAACCTTCCTTTCTCCGCTGCTTTGGCTCTAGAAATAGAATGGAGTGACATCTATCATCATTCAACACCAGAAGCCTACCCTTTCACCTGCTCAATGAAATTAACACACCTTTCAACCAACTGGGCTATCAACCTAGAAGGCTTTGCTTGGTTGTTTGCCTCAAAGGTGTAACAACTCTTCACCAACTATGGAAATCGTTTTCCCACTTGTCGGTCTTCCATGATGATAGACCATAATTGTAAACTTGGCTATACTAGCCATTTTTCCACTTGGACCATTTCAACCTGGCTTATCTGGGATATTTCAGCTTGCTCCTTTTCCACATTTTCTTTGATATCTAGCAGGTGTTTATCTATATTGATTTTTCCTAGTGTCCCAACACTGCCTTCCTTATCAAGGTATAACAAAATTTTATTTATCAAGGCNTATTAGGGGGGTTAGCTCAAAAAGAGCGTTTACATTCCAAAAATAGATCATTTCTTAACAACTTAATATTGTATGATCTTTCCATCATTACATTCGATTCTACAAAATAGGGATTAGTTTGATCTAGTCATACATTTCGAGGTCTTTGTATTTCACAGGACAAAACAAGTAGACACTGCCACATTTCCTGGAAAACATCAAAATTATGATTGTAACAATCATTGTGAAACTTTTAGGGTATGATAAAAGCAGTAGCTTTGGCAGTTTTCTGTTTGAACTTTGTGGTAAGCACAAAATTATGCCAATAGAGTCTGAAGTTGATTTCTCTTATTTCTTTGAGCAATGCCCTTTGCTCTTTTTTCTTCTTCTTGAAACCTTGAATTCTTTCTTGCTGACGAGCACTCCATTGTTCTATATGAGTATTTTCTCTTTTCAACTCTCACTGTCTTCTGGAATTCCTTGATCCTTTCTTAATCAGTTCTGACTTTGACCTTGAATTTGGGGAACTCTTCAAAAGGTGCAGGCTCATTCAGATTTATGGCAACCTTGGTTTCTCTCAATTTAACTTGGTATTTAGAAACCAATTCCGATCTGTGATCTTCATCAGAACTTGCTGAATCCATGGCTTTTGGCATATCTGATATGTGATCTAAATCTACAAGGTAACTCTTTTTATTTCCAAGGATCTCACTGATACCTTTAGCAATTTCTTTATCTTTTTCCAATCTGATTGTATCTCTTATGACAGGTCCTATAGATGATGAAACAATCTGTTTACCTCTTTTTGTTGGTTTCTTATGCAATGGAGGTCTTTTTTCTTTTTTCCTAGTACCTGCTTCAACATCTTAAGAATGATATTCTATAACTATGACGCTTTCTTCTTTGATTGAGGGATTGAACATGTCTTTGGACTTCAATATGTATTTTTTGGTAACCCTAGTAGAATTCCTTCTAGGGTTTTTAGATAGAGGCACACCTTTATTCTTTGTTCGTTTGTTTGCAGCACCCTTTTTACTAGTGGATGGTAGTTCATGATTGGTTGTAGTTTGAATATCAAAATATTCATCTGAATCTTCTTCCCCTTTAACATCTTCCTCATAAAACATTTTGATTTCTGGATCCAACTTCGTTATTTTACCTCTGCTATTCCTTGTCACCCTGGCAACAAACATTTCTTCTTTGACAGGGGTTTCATCAATTGAAATATTTTGTTTCTGTGTGACATTCGTTTTTCCTTTCTTCTATTTGCTAGACTGTGGGTTAGGGTTTAAATATTTCATGAGCTAGCTCCAGGGTTTCTGTATTTCTCTCAAAGAAGACACAACTAAAGTCTTAATTAAGACTTGATGAAACAGGCTGCTCTTTACATTGGAGGAGAGTGACTGCACTCTTTTTGACATCTTTGTCAAGCTTTTGAGTAGAAATTAAGGCATATTTAAAGGATAATCGCCATTTAGATGCATCAATAACCTAATGTGGTAGATATAGATTAGTGATAATCTACCTTCGCAGGTGATATATCTGTGGATAACGATCAAAGAAGTGTTCCATTCTGGTCTAATCTAGCTGTGAGGAACTCCCTTTCTCCAATTTGGATTTTTCTTATCTGGAAGAAAGAATTGATTAACAAACTCTGTAACTATGTGCTCCTTCTTCCACCATCGTTCTCCTCCAACCACCAATCTGCAAGTTTTGTCAATTGTTTGTTCTGTCACCAGCATCAGCAGCTTCCTGATCTCCACTTTGTAACCATCAAAGTTCAGTGCAAACTCCATAGAGACCCATTCATCGTGACCTTGGAAAGTGGTAAGGAATTTGAACCAACCAACATATTTGAACCTTTGAGCCATCTGAGGATAACCTTCGAGGAGTTCAACACCCTTAGGTTCTAATATGACCACTTGTCTTCTCCTCTTAGGCGCCATCGAAAAACGCCGCTACAACTAGCACTGCTTGGATTCTGAATATGTTACCTGCAATCGGTTAATATATAACCATTCTCTTGAAATAACATCAACGCTTAAAATTCAAAAAAATCTTTACGATGAGTGACTGTTTCAAATCATAATATTTGAGAATTGAACAGTTTGGAAAGAGTCCTTTGTAGGTACAGAGCAGTATGATCATGTAAAGGTTTGTTTCATCAAATGATTCAAGACCCATCATGGGACACATGCGAACTCTTAGTCCTCGATCTAGGTAATCATAATGGAATCTGGGTGGTGGGTTCATATCAATGCATGATTATATTTGCGCTATGGGAATAATGTTATTCTAGTAGTGCTATTAATGACTTGGGAGAATTTTGAATTTGCAAGATTCAAATAGGCATATTAAGTGACACATCATTCAAAACCATGTTTTAAAACTCCAAACTTTAAAGAAATTATCCAAAAATCTAAAACAAAAACCATAACAAGCTAAAAGCAATGATTTAAATCAATGGAAACAAATAATGAAGTGCATGTAGGAGGGGTTTAGGATTAGGATTTATCACTAGATCAAAATCAAAATTAAAGACTAACACTGGCTCCTTCTGGGGATGAAATTTGATAATAAACTCCAAAAATTGCAGACCAGTGCCGTTTCCTTTATTTCTGATTCACTAATCTCCCTGCATCTGTCAGTCTTTATTCGTAGCATAACTGTAAAAAACAAGTCCATTGGGTATATGGAGTCTTTATTGAAAAGAAAATCTACTGTACTAAATTAAAACCTGATAATTCTTTAGAGAAAATAGTGCTTCAAGAACCTCCCATTCACTGGGCCTCCAAAAGTTTATGTGTTGTCTAAATTATGCAGGAGAAAAGTGTTATTGTCCATTACCTTAGCTGTTGTGAAAGGACAATACCATAGGTTATCGAACTTACCATGTTTTTCGTTATCCTCTCTCCTGGCATCCCACTTTAACACCAAATTTCCCTCATTGAAAATATCTTTCTTAGTTCCCTTATCAAATGTAGCCTTGACTTTTCTCTGGTGAGAAACAACTTTCTGATTCACCTGTTCTCTGACCTGCTGAACTTAAATCATCTGAAAAATTCTCCTTTGGATATCATTGGGTTCTTCTAACTCTTCTTGTAAAAACTTTAAAATTGGCAGGCCCAATTGAGTTGGAAGAATAGCTTTTGTCCAATATACGATTTGGAAAGGAGAGGTCCCAATAGACTTCTTGTTGCTGATACGATTGACCCATAGGGAAAACTTAAACCTGGAATCCCATGATTTTTTATTTTCTACCAGTAGTTTTTTGATAATCCTTATCAGAGTCTTATTGGAATATTCTGCCAATCCGTTCCCTTGGGGGTAGTAGGGAATAGAATAAACCAATTTGATACTATACTTATTGTAGAATTCAATCATGGAATTCTATTTAAAATTCTGTGCATTATCAGTGACTAGTTTTTTAGGACAACCAAACCTGGAAAAAATATATCCTTCTAGAAAGTCCATGATTACCTTGTCTGTTGCATTCTGAGTCAGAATTTCTTCAATCCACTTTGTAAAGTAATCAGTGGCTATAATAATCCATATGTACTGTCCTGAAGATGAGGGATTGATCTTGTTGATCCAGAGTCTGTACTCAAGGATATAAAGTATAGAGTCTAGGCATCCCAAGTGAGTGAGTGATAAAAAAGGAAAGAACAACTTCGGGAAAGGAAGCTATGGATGATTTCTGAGTTGTCTTTGTCTAGATTCCAAATATTCTTGAATGTTGATATCCCGTTCGATGGCTTCCCATGAACGTTCGAGCTCTGCCCGGGTTATGGCAGTCTTAAGTGTAGTATTGAAAAGATTCAAAGTGATGTTGGTTTGATTTGATAAGCCAAGTTCAATGTTGGGTTGTCGTACAATGGGTACAGTCATGGAGAAACAAAACTTTAAAAGGGGTTGATGTTTTAAAGTGTTATTTCAATTTTAGATTATATAAGGAAAATTAAGTGAATCTAATTAAAGGTTTAACAAAATCAAAGGTCGTTTTTCATAACTGAGTTAAAATCTAAAACTGAGTGTGAAACGAAAGAAAACATAGAATTGTCCACAATGTGGGGCATCAATTCTAGAGGAATCCCACACTATAATAGAAGAAGAAAAGAAAAGAGATACCCTGATAAAGCATAAAATGTAGAGATCTAAGAAATTCACAAGTCTTGTGCCCGCTAATAGCCGATATAGAGGAAAACCTGTAAATAAATTAGATAACTAAAACCTGATCGCCACAGTAGAAGTTGTACTAAATTGCAGTTAAAACATTCATCAAATATGTATATATAAAAAATAACATGAAGTATGAAATAACATAGGAAAACACATAACTCAATCTTGACGGAATATGGAGTCTTCAATTTGCTTTGTATTAATCTTGGCAAAGGGGAATTTTCTCTATTACAATCCCCAAAAGAAAAATCCCCTTGTGTTTTTTCAAAATGTATATTTAAACCAACTTATAAACATTTCAAATTTCATACGTTCTAGAAACTTGTCAGTTACAAATGGAGGATTGAAATGTTTCATTCCCTTGTCTTTTGTCTTCCTTCATAAGGGTGGAGAACCTTCCTTTCTCCGCTGCTTTGGCTCTAGAAATAGAATGGAGTGACATCTATCATCATTCAACACCAGAAGCCTACCCTTTCACCTGCTCAATGAAATTAACACACCTTTCAACCAACTGGGCTATCAACCTAGAAGGCTTTGCTTGGTTGTTTGCCTCAAAGGTGTAACAACTCTTCACCAACTATGGAAATCGTTTTCCCACTTGTCGGTCTTCCATGATGATAGACCATAATTGTAAACTTGGCTATACTAGCCATTTTTCCACTTGGACCATTTCAACCTGGCTTATCTGGGATATTTCAGCTTGCTCCTTTTCCACATTTTCTTTGATATCTAGCAGGTGTTTATCTATATTGATTTTTCCTAGTGTCCCAACACTGCCTTCCTTATCAAGGTATAACAAAATTTTATTTATCAAGGC
>JZKD02S0251046.1:51950-78356 GCA_000966675.3 Picea glauca
TTTGGACTTCAATCTGTATTTGTTGGTAACCCTAGTAGAATTCCTTCTAGGGTTTTGAGATAGAGGAACACCTTTATTCTTTTTCGTTTTGACTGCAGTGCCCTTTTTACTGGTGGATGGTAGTTCATGCTTGGTTGTAGTTCGAATATCAAAATCTTCATCTGAATCTTCTTCCCCTTTAACATCTTCCTCAGAAAACATTTCGATTTTTGGATCCAACTTCGGTCTTTTACCTCTGCTATTCCTCGTCACCCTAACAACAAGAATTTATTCTTTGACGAGTTTCATCAATTGAAATATTTTGTTTCTGTGTGACATTCCTTTTTCCTTTCTTCTTTTTGCTGGATTGTGGGTTAGGGTTTAAATGTTTCATGATTCGGCTCCAGGGTTTCTGTATTTATATCAAAGCAGACACAACTAAAGTCTTAATTAAGACTTGATGAACATGGTGCTCTTTGCATTGGAGGAGAGTGACTGCACTCTTTTTAACATCTTTGTCAATATTTTGAGTAGAAAGTAAGGCAGATTTAAAGGATAATTGCCATTTCGATTCATTAATAAACTAATGTGGTAGATATAGATTAGTGAGAATCTACCTTCGCAGGTGATATGCCTATGGATAATGATTAGAGCAATGTGCCATTCTGGTCTGATCTAGCTGTGAGGAACTCCCTTTATCCAATTTTTATTTTTCTTACCTAGAAGAAAGAATTGATTAACAAACTCTGTAACCACGTGATCCTTCTTCCACCATCGTTCTCCTCCAACCACCAATCTTCAATCTTTGGCAATTGTTTGTTCTGTCACCAGCATCAGCAACTTCCTGATCTCCACTTCATAACCATCAAAGTTCAGTGCAAACTCCATAGAGACCTATTCATCGTGACCTTGGAAAGTGGTAAGGAATTCGAACCAACCAGTATCTTTGAACCTTTGAGCCATATGAGGATAATCTTTGAGGATTTAAGCACCCTCAAGTTTTAATCTGACCACTTGTCCACTCCTCTTAGGTGCCATCAAAACACGCTGCTACAACTGGCACTACTCAGATTATGAATATGTTACCTGCAATCGGTTAATATATAACCGTTCTCCTGAGAAAACATCTGCACTTAAAATTCAACAAAATAATTACGATGAGTGACTGTTTCAAATCATAATCTTTGGGAATTGAACGGTTTGGAAAGATTCCTTTACAGGTACAGAGCAGTCCGATCATGTAAAGGTTTGAATCATCAAATGATTCGAGAGCCATTGTGGGACACATGCGAACTCTTAGTCCTCAATCTAGGTAATCATAATAGAATCTAGGTGGCGGGCGCATATTAAGGCATGATTATATTTGCTCTGTGGGAATAATTTTAGTCCAGTAGCGCTATTAATGACTTGGCAGAATTTTGAATTTGTGAGATTCAAGTAGGCATATGAAGTGACACATCATTCAAAACCATGTTTTAAAACTCCAAACTTTAAAGAAATCATCCAAAAAGATAAAACACAAACCATAACAAGATGAAAGCAATGATTTAAATCAAATGGAAACAGATAATGAAGTGCAGGTAAGAGGGGTTTAGGATTAGGATTTCTCACTAGATCAAAAGAAAAATTAGAGACTAATAGTTTCCTTGAAGGTATGGGAGGGTTTTGATACTTAAGGATGTTTGATGTCCCTGCATAATATTTGAGATCATCCATGTTTTCATAAACGTTCAATATAATGGATCTCTCATAGTGAGCATAGTGAATGGGGTCTTCCTTACAGGTGAACGACATAGTGAAATTTCTTCCACCGACTCCACATAGTGAGCACTGAATGGGGCCAACGTTGAAATTTCTTTACTGTGCATGTATGCATCAAAATTCGACATGGTTAGAAAAGACACATGCCTTAATGGTATGGGAGGTTTTCAAGACTCAAGGAATATGTATGATGTCTCGGCCACATAATATTTTAGATCATCCATGTTTGCAACAACGTTCATAATGGGGTATCTCATATTTGTCAAATGTCGTTGTTTCCATCCGTATAATCTTTGTTGGAACTCTCTTGAAATGTCATGGAACTTCCAATTCAACCACCAAAAATGTCATGCACCGACCCTACATAGTGAGTAGTGAATGGGGCCAACGTTGAAATGTCTTCAATATGTGCCTGTATGCATCACAATTTGACATGGTTAGACTAGACACATGCCTTGATGGTATGGGAGGGTTTCAAGACTCAAGGATGTTTGATTTCCCGACCACATAATCTTTGAGATCGTTCATGTTTGCAACAACGTTCATAATGGGGCGTCTCATATGTGTCAAATGTTGTTGTTTCCATCTATAGAATCTTTGTTGGAACTCTCTTGAAATGTCATGGAACTTCCAATTCAACCACCACAAATGTCATGCACTGACCCCGCATAGTGAGCACTAGTGAATGGGGCCAATGTTGAAAGTTCTTCAATATGTGCTTGTATGAATCGAAATTTGACATGGTTAGACTAGACACATGTCTTGATGGTATGGGATGGTTTCAAGACTCAAGGATGTATAATGTCCCGACCACATAATCTTTGAGATTGTCCATGTTTGCAACAACGTTCATAATGGGCGTCTCATTGTCAAATGTAATTGTTTCCATCTGTAGAATATTTTTTGGAACTCTCTTGAAATGTCATGGAACTTCCAATTCAACCACCAAAAATTCCATGCACCGACCCTGCATAGTGAGCAGTGAATGGGGCCAACATTGAAATTTCTTCAATATGTGCCTGTATGCATTGAAATTTGACATGGTTAGACTAGACACATGCCTTGATGGTATGGGAGAGTTTCAAGACTCAAGGATGTATGATGTCATATAGAAAAAAATTGAAAACATTTCAACATTGGCCCCATTCACAAGTCACTGTTTCCCATCATGTACTCTAGCCCTAGTAGAATGTCTTTTAATAGTTGTTTCCTTTAAAATTTGACAGATCAAAAAATTAAAATGAAACGGGAAGAGCCCTAGTACAATGTCTTTTAATAGTTGTACTCTAGAAGAGAAGACCCACAAACCCTTTTTGAAGTGTCGTTATTATAGCAAACTTCTCACAACATCCATAAAATGGAACATATTTATAGATTTTATAACGTCGCAATTCCAACGATCATTGACCAAATCAAAGTTGACTTGGTGAAAATACTAGGTGACCATTGGAGGGGGAAAACCTAGTTTCCACAACGTCGTAACTACGAAAACTATCTTCACAAACGTGGCAAGAGAGATGACTATGTGGAAAAGGTGGCAAGAGAGACGATAACAGAGTAAGAGAGACAACAATGTGGAAATAGAGACGTCAACATGGAAATAGCGACGTTATCAAGCAATGTGAAAAAAAAAATTCCTCTATTTTTCGATAGTATGGCCAATTTTGTCTATAACACCACAAATAGAACATCAAAATTTTTACAATATGTACTAGTGCCCCTTTGAGATGTAGAGCATCAAATAAAACCTGTATACGAGTCGACCTAGATCTTCTGAATCCCTCTATAGATAAACTGATTGGTCGCCTAACTACTATAGTTCCACTGAGAACAAAAGTCGAGAAGACACTCTCTAGTACCTGGGTAATCGATTAGTACAACTAAGGGAAATATCTAGCTTCCTTAGTTGGTTCCCTGAGATATTGGGTTGAGTACTATTGTTGGACCCCGCATGTATATCAGAGAGATATACCAAAAGGAAAAACCTTTTCTATAGAACCCTTGAAAACCCTAACCCTTGGGAAGGAAAAAAAAATAGAAGAGAAAATACCTACTTTCATGCAATTGTGCCTCCTGCATTCTAGTTGTGAAATTACTACATATTTCTTCTTGTTAAGAATTCGGGCATTTCAACACTACAGTATTCTTCATCTCAAAGTATAACTTTGCAGGAGTTAAAAAAATGTATAGTGGCCCCTCCAACACACTTATTTTGGATCTATCCCATTGGATTCCCCTTTTCTCCTCGATCGAAGTCGTACCTTTCATTTTTAAGCCTTTTTTTTCAGTGGACCTGACCCCTTCCCAACTTCCTTATTTTGTTGCCTATACAATTATTTCCCCCTTCTCACCTTGATCATCGTGGTACCTATCACTTATAAGTCCTTTTATGTTGTCCCACCCACCCATTTTCCATTACCCGCACTCCCTCTCTCCAAATGGCCAACAGTCGCAACCAAGACCTGTAAGCTTCCATCAATCAAGCTAAGGAATCCATCCAACAAGTGACATTTGATATTGGATCTACCAATTCTAACCTTGCACAATTCGATATCCAAGTCTAGCAAAAATTTGACACCATGGAGGCCAAATTCATGAACCAATTTAACACCCTCCAGTCTAATGTCAATCAGTTGTTGAACAACACTCTAGGTCCTTCCTCCTCAAACCAACCAGATACTACTAATTCCTCTCATTCTCTGCATTTTCAATCCAACTTTTTTCATTGTGACCCCCATCTTCCCCACATAGAGGTCAATAAATTTTATGTCTTTGATCCCATGCGTTGGGTCACTCAAATGGGGCATTATTTTTCTATGCATGGTATTATTGATGAGTTGGCCAAACTTCGCTATGTTGTCCTCTATCTAGATCTTGAACGATGGAAATGGTGTAAAAAATCACATAAGGGGTATATTGTATGGACCCAACTTGTTTCATATCTCTATGACTGCTTTGACACAGATACTCACTATTTCGGTTGTTTGACCAAGTTGAAATAGTCAAGCACAATGGAAGACTTTATAACTACTTTTTAACATTTTTCCTTTCAAACCAAGGTCATGTCATATGCGTTCTTTTGTGAATGCTTTATCATTTACCTAAAGGATGAAATATGATCCCAAGTTCTCATGGCCCACCCTTAGACTTGGTTGGAAGCTACTAAATGTGTCAAAGAATCCCAACAAGTTGTTCCCCCCCCAAAAAAATAAATAAATAAATAAATAAAAAACCATCTTTTGTTCCTCGCCCTCGACCCACTAATCCTAACCCCCCTACTACTCCCCTAAAGGTCCATAAATTAACTATGGATGAACACCAATTGAAGGTTTTTTGCTATAATTATGATGAAAACTATTTTATGGGGCATAAGTGTATGCAACAAAAAAAATTTATGGCCATTTCCGAAGATGCTCTTGAAGGAGATGTGACATCTCCCCTTGTTGAAGAGACTTCCCTTCCTAATGTTGCCCAGAATCCCGCTGAACCACCTGAAGTTGACCCACTCATTTCCTTGCATGCCTTCACTGGCTTCTCTATTCCACAAACCCTCAAGATCATTGGCTATATTAAGCATATGAAGGTCATCATCCTTGTTGATAGTGGTAGCACCCACAATTTTATTCATCGTCGCATTTCCTAAGAAACCAATTGCTATATTTGTTTTGTCAATAATTTTCAAATCATGATAGCTAATGATGGGTCCATGAAATGTGGTGGGCATTGTGAAAATGTACATCTTCAAATTGGACATAACCACCTGAAATCTCATATGTTTTCCATTGACATGGGCGATTGTGACAGTGTGTTAGTTGTTGAAAGGTTATGCACTTTGGGTCCCATTGTTATGGATTTTAAGGAATTAACCATGCAATTCCAACATGAGGGACAAAGGTATCAATTCCAAGGTCTCATAGTTGTTTCTCCTGAGATCATCAGTTCCCATCACATGGAATATCTCCTCAAGAAAGGCCACTCCGGTATTATTTCTCAACTCCATTCCATTCAAGCACTTGAGACACCATCTGTGCATTCTGACCTCCAATATATTGTCTCCAAACATCAAGCTATTTTTTCTAGTCCTCAGGGACTTCCACCTTCTCATGGTGTTCATGATCATTCCATCCCCCTTGTTCCTAGAATTCTTCCTCCCAATTTTCACCCTTATCATCATCCCTTTTCCCAAATGAATGAAACTGAGAAAATAGTGCAGGAATTGATCCAAGTGGTTGTTATCTGACCCAGTAGCAAACCTTATTCTTCTCCCGTGGTCATGCTACTCAAGAAATGAGGTAATTGGTGCATGTGTATTAAATTTTATGCCCTCAGTAAACTCGACATCAAGGAAAAGTTTCCCATTATTGTCATTGATGATCTCTTGGATGAGATTAGTGGTTCTTAGTACTTCAATAAACTTGATTTACATTCTGGCTACCACCAGATACGTATGAAAGAAGATGACAACCCCAATACTTCCTTTCAAACTCATGAGGGTCACTATGAGTTCTTGGTCATGCCCTTTGGCTTGTGTAATGCCCCATCCACCTTCCAAAGACTCAAGAATCATGTCTTCCATCCTTTTCTCCATGATTTTGTGTTAGTTTTCTTTGATGATATTCTCATCTATAGTAAAACTTGGCAATCCCATCTTGCCCATGTGGATCAAGTTATCCATCTACTCTCTCAACACCAAATTTTCCTCAACACTCTAAATGTACCTTTGGCACCTCAGAAGTTGAGTACTTGGGTCATATTGTTGGCAAGGCTGGTGTCTAGGTGGATCCTAAGAAGATTGAAGCAATGCAGGATTGGCCTCGCCCCAAGACTATCAAAATCTTGCGTAGTTTTTTTAATTTAATAGGATATTATAGCAATTTTGTTCAGAATTATGGAAAGATTGCAGCACCTCTGGTTGATTAAGGTTGGTTGTCATTGATGTTAACCCTTGAAGAAATTCTGATAGCACAAATGTTTGGGTAATGGACCCAAGGTTGTTTCATGTATAATGGTATTATTTTTAATATATTTTAAGGTAATACTATTCTATATGCATAGTACATGTCATTGCATTTCTGGTGGTATGTGGAACTTCACATAACTCCTCACGGTTTGAGATTTATGGCCTTACGAAGTTGGAGGACCCTCATATGTTGGCTTGAATCCCTAAAAGGTCAAANAAAATAGCATTACTAATCTAATATGTCCCAATTAAGGGGTAATGAGCCAATATTAGGGCTTAACACTTGAGAATATTGAATATCTATAGGTGATTGAGGTAACCAAAGGATATCTAAGCCGGATTTCAGAGGGAGGGTGAAGAAAAGAAGGTCGGAATTCAAGGGAGCATAAATTATTTTGATGATGCTTTCTAAGGTATGCTATTTATAGGTCATCTCAATTTATTCCTATATACCCACTTTGTGCCGATCACATTCTTATCCTTTAGTATTGGAACCAATTCCCAAGTGTCATTTTTCTCTATTTGATCAAATTCTTCATACATGGCCTTATTCCAAAATTCATCATTGTTAGCCTCTTCAAAATAGGTTGGTTCAATCATAGATGAGAGTGCTAGGTGTGTTTGTTCTGGTGAACAGATTCTTCTTCTAGTCTCAACTCTTACATCTTTGTTTTCAATAATCTGATCTGAAGGATGATTCTTTTTTACTTGTCTTCTAGGTATCTTTGGAGGAACTTGCTGAACTTGCTCTTCTGCTTATGTTGGATCCTCTTCATCTTCCCCTTCTACTTATTTTTCATCTTCTTCTTCTTCTTCGTAAAGTTGTTCCACTGATTCATTTTCTTCTTCCTTTAATTCTTGTCTACCTATTTCATCAATTGTTACGTCGATGCTTTCCACAACTTTGTCAAATCTCAGGTTGTAACACTTGTATTCTTTCCTTTTACTTGATTAACCAACATGTACTCCTTTGTCCACACGAGAGTCAAACTTTCACATTCTGCCATCTTTTCTTTTGATGTAGCATTTTCTTCGAAAAACTCTGAAGTGCTTCACATTTGTTGGTCTTCCTTTCCATAGCTCGTATGGAGTTTTATCATTATTGTTTCTGGGCATTACTCTGTTTTGAATGTGAACTGTTGTATGCACTACCCGTTTCCAAAATATATCTGTCAATTTGGAATCCATTAGCATTGTTCAATCCATTTCTTGTATTGTCATGTTCTTTCTTTCAACAACTCCATTTTGTTTAGGTGTCCTAGCAATGAAGAATTTCTTTTTTATTCCATGCCTA
Organism: Picea glauca; assembly: GCA_000966675.3. Classification (NCBI taxonomy): domain Eukaryota; kingdom Viridiplantae; phylum Streptophyta; class Pinopsida; order Pinales; family Pinaceae; genus Picea; species Picea glauca. The sequence goes on from JZKD02S0251046.1 coordinate 59,945, forward strand.
CTGCAGTAGTCCATAAATTCCTTTGAAGTTAAATCTCCTCCATTATCATATCTCAAGCATTTGATTTTTGAAACCATTTCCTTGTAGACCTTGAAGTTTTCAAAAGATTGTGACTTATTTCTAATAAAGAAAACTTTAGTCATTCTTGTATAATCATCAACTAATACAATAAAGTATTTCTCACCTTTTAAACCCTTTGTTGTATTTGGTTCAACTAGATCAGTATGCACAATTTCCAGTGGTCTCGTCATTGAATATTCTTTTGATTTAAACCAAGTCTTTGTTTGCTTTCCTTGTTGACAATGATTGCATAAAGTGTTGGTTGGTTTCATGATCTGGGGAATTTCTCTATCTATTTCCCTTTTGCTGAATTTGACAAGGTTATCAAAATGTATGTGACCCATTCTTTTGTTCCATAGACAAGTTTCATCTTCCTTTCCTAGGAAACACTTTTCATTTCCAATTTCACTTAATACATATATGTTTCTTGAAGTTCTCGCAACTGTTGCAATCAATTTTCCTTAACCTTCTTTTCTTATCTCGTACTTTTGTGAATCGAGAGTAACTTTATGACCTTGGTCACGCATTTGAATCAAACATAGAATATTATGTTTCATATCTTCTACTAGTAGAACATTTTATGCCTTGGTATTCTTGTTTCCAATTCTGACTGTGCCTTTTCGAATGATTTTAACTTAATCATCATTTTCGAAGGAGACTGATCCATCTCTTTCCTTTCTTAATGTAAGAATCCTGTCTCTATCACCTGTCATGTGTTTTGAACAGTCATTGTCAACATAACAACCATGTTTATTCTACTTAGCTTGTAGAGAGAGTGTGCATTCTTCATTGCTATATTGATTATGCTTTCTTATCCATGTCCTTTTTTGAGGTTCGTGTCTGTGATCGTTGTTGTTTTGTTGTGGTTCTCTAGGAGTGACTGTCATTTTTCAATCTTTGTTCATGTGTCCAAAGTTGTTACATTTGTAGCATTCCACTTTAGTGCTCAAAGATTCAAACTTGTTGTAACTTATTCTCTTTGTTTCACTAGGCCTTCTTGGATAACCCTTTTGTGTATGACTTTCAAAATTGTTTATGTTCCTGTTGTTAGCTCTGCAATTCACAGATTTATGTTCAAAATTATTACATGCATAACATAAACCAAAATAGATAGTTTGATACCTGGGAGTTGAAGATCTTCTAAAAGGAGGTAATCTTATGGATCCTTCTTCTTCTTGAGGCCTATCTGTTTCTGTCAGTCATTGATTCTGAAATCTGAATCTTCTCAGTGGAGGAGTTTCCCTGTAATTTTCTTTGTAGACCTTCCTATCCCCTTTGATTGTTTCTGCATAGCTTTTTGTATATGTTTCTTATTATTTTGTTTTGGAGCTTGATCCCTTTTCTGTCTGATTGTATCCAAGTCTGGACTTGTCATGATGAGGTTTTTGACTACTGATAATGTCATTCAAAACTTTTGAGTTGTTCTGCATATTTTTCTTTTGAAGATCCTTTCTTAATGTGACAATTTCTTCTTCCAAATTTCCAATGATCCTATCTCTTCCTTCTAGCTGTTTTTTGAGTGCTTCTTCAATTCTTTTATCTTCTTCAATTTGAACCTTCAAATTTGTGATCATTTGTTATAGTTCCTGAGTGTCTTCTTTCTTGTCTAGTTCCGCTTGTAGGTTCTTGTTTTTCATCTTTTCTCTTCTGATAATTTCTATGGCACACAACAATTCTTCTCGGTAATCAACTTCTTCCTCTTCATATTCTTCTTCGGCCTCTTCATATTCTTCTTCGTAGCCTTATTTGTCAAAGTCTTATACTACCATGAATAGAACTCTTTCTATCTCACTATCATTGACTTCATCTTCATCTAATGATGAGATGTCTTCTTTGGTGCATAAGCTTTTCTTGTAAACTTTCTTTGTGGTTCTTTTGCCTTTATATGTTTGTTTTCTATTTGAGTAACCATCATCATTTCTCTTTTTCTTATGAGGACATTTGTTATCAAAATGACCAATACCATCACAATTAAAACAAATCAAAGGAATCTTACCTCTATACCCGTCGTTGGTTCCCTTGTTCAATCGTCTAACAAAGTTTCTCTCTTCTTCATCATCTTCTGAGATGTCATTGTTGCTGCTATGTTATTTTTCCTTTTGCTTTCCCTTTTGGATGCTTTGAAGATTGCTTCTTTTATATCTTGATTTTCATGTTTAGTTCWCATTTCATATGCTGTGAAKATTCCATGTAGTTCKTCCATGCTTATTGAGTTTAGATATRCTCTTTCTTATAGTGTTGATATCTTAAGGTCAAATATCATAGGAAGAGATCTTAGTACCTTTTGAAAAATTACAGATTCTTTGATTTCTTCATCCAATCCCAAGATTGCATTTACTATTTCATCGACTCATAAAAACTAAGCTGCAATGTTCTCATCTTACTTCATCTTTAGTTGTTCGAACTGACCTCTGTAAATTTGATGCTTTGTTTCTTTAACTTTTGAATATCCTTCATAAATATTTTGGAGTTTGTCCCAAATATCTTTAGCAGATTTACAATGTGCAACTTTGGTGAATATCAATTCTCCAAGACCATTCAGAAGTGCATTTGTAGCTTTGGAATTATTCTGACCGAGTTTCATTGCTTTGTCATTTGTCGGCAGAACTGTTAGTGTTGTCTAGCATAAATGTCTTCATCCTTATGCTCCAAAATGCATACTTTTGTCCATCAAAATGTGGTATTCTATTTGTATACATGTTGTTTCTCTCCATGATCTACCTTTCAGTGGTTAAACTGATTTCCGAAGGAACCTTCTCTGATACCAATTGTTGGATGACTGAGAGGGGGGGTGAATCAATAATAGAGAAATGCAATCATTTTTAACCCTATAATGAAAGTGTTATATCAATGTAGCATTATCATCCAATATTTGTAGAGTAAATAAACAATGAACAAATGAACAATCATACACATACACAGTACACCAGTGTTTTTATGTGGAAACTCAAAGTGAGAGAAAATCACATAATGCTCTTTCTTATATGTCTTGAAGAATTACGTTCATTGGAAGAACCAACTTCCTTTGTTTTCCAGTTGTAACTGGAAGGAGGCTCCAACCCCCTAGNAAAATAGCATTACTAATCTAATATGTCCCAATTAAGGGGTAATGAGCCAATATTAGGGCTTAACACTTGAGAATATTGAATATCTATAGGTGATTGAGGTAACCAAAGGATATCTAAGCCGGATTTCAGAGGGAGGGTGAAGAAAAGAAGGTCGGAATTCAAGGGAGCATAAATTATTTTGATGATGCTTTCTAAGGTATGCTATTTATAGGTCATCTCAATTTATTCCTATATACCCACTTTGTGCCGATCACATTCTTATCCTTTAGTATTGGAACCAATTCCCAAGTGTCATTTTTCTCTATTTGATCAAATTCTTCATACATGGCCTTATTCCAAAATTCATCATTGTTAGCCTCTTCAAAATAGGTTGGTTCAATCATAGATGAGAGTGCTAGGTGTGTTTGTTCTGGTGAACAGATTCTTCTTCTAGTCTCAACTCTTACATCTTTGTTTTCAATAATCTGATCTGAAGGATGATTCTTTTTTACTTGTCTTCTAGGTATCTTTGGAGGAACTTGCTGAACTTGCTCTTCTGCTTATGTTGGATCCTCTTCATCTTCCCCTTCTACTTATTTTTCATCTTCTTCTTCTTCTTCGTAAAGTTGTTCCACTGATTCATTTTCTTCTTCCTTTAATTCTTGTCTACCTATTTCATCAATTGTTACGTCGATGCTTTCCACAACTTTGTCAAATCTCAGGTTGTAACACTTGTATTCTTTCCTTTTACTTGATTAACCAACATGTACTCCTTTGTCCACACGAGAGTCAAACTTTCACATTCTGCCATCTTTTCTTTTGATGTAGCATTTTCTTCGAAAAACTCTGAAGTGCTTCACATTTGTTGGTCTTCCTTTCCATAGCTCGTATGGAGTTTTATCATTATTGTTTCTGGGCATTACTCTGTTTTGAATGTGAACTGTTGTATGCACTACCCGTTTCCAAAATATATCTGTCAATTTGGAATCCATTAGCATTGTTCAATCCATTTCTTGTATTGTCATGTTCTTTCTTTCAACAACTCCATTTTGTTTAGGTGTCCTAGCAATGAAGAATTTCTTTTTTATTCCATGCCTACTGCAGTAGTCCATAAATTCCTTTGAAGTTAAATCTCCTCCATTATCATATCTCAAGCATTTGATTTTTGAAACCATTTCCTTGTAGACCTTGAAGTTTTCAAAAGATTGTGACTTATTTCTAATAAAGAAAACTTTAGTCATTCTTGTATAATCATCAACTAATACAATAAAGTATTTCTCACCTTTTAAACCCTTTGTTGTATTTGGTTCAACTAGATCAGTATGCACAATTTCCAGTGGTCTCGTCATTGAATATTCTTTTGATTTAAACCAAGTCTTTGTTTGCTTTCCTTGTTGACAATGATTGCATAAAGTGTTGGTTGGTTTCATGATCTGGGGAATTTCTCTATCTATTTCCCTTTTGCTGAATTTGACAAGGTTATCAAAATGTATGTGACCCATTCTTTTGTTCCATAGACAAGTTTCATCTTCCTTTCCTAGGAAACACTTTTCATTTCCAATTTCACTTAATACATATATGTTTCTTGAAGTTCTCGCAACTGTTGCAATCAATTTTCCTTAACCTTCTTTTCTTATCTCGTACTTTTGTGAATCGAGAGTAACTTTATGACCTTGGTCACGCATTTGAATCAAACATAGAATATTATGTTTCATATCTTCTACTAGTAGAACATTTTATGCCTTGGTATTCTTGTTTCCAATTCTGACTGTGCCTTTTCGAATGATTTTAACTTAATCATCATTTTCGAAGGAGACTGATCCATCTCTTTCCTTTCTTAATGTAAGAATCCTGTCTCTATCACCTGTCATGTGTTTTGAATAGTCGTTGTCAACATAACAACCATGTTTCTTCTGCTTAGCTTGTAGAGAGAGTGTGCATTCTTCATTGCTATACTGATTATGCTTTCTTATCCATGTCCTTTTTTGAGGTTCGTGTTTGTGATCGTTGTTGTTTTGTTGTGGTTCTCTAGGAGTGACTGTCATTTTGCAATCTTTGTTCATGTGTCCAAAGTTGTTACATTTGTAACATTCCACTTTAGTGCTCAAAGATTCAAACTTGTTGTAACTTATTCTCTTTGTTTCACTAGGCCTTCTTGTATAACCCTTTTGTGTATGACTTTCAAAGTTGTTTATGTTCCTGTTGTTAGCTCTGCAATTCACAGATTTATGTTCAAAATTATTACATGCATAACATAAACCAAAATAGATAGTTTGATACCTGGGAGTTGAAGATCTTCTGAAAGGAGGTAATCTTATGGATCCTTCTTCTTCTTGAGGCCTATCTATTTCTGTCAGTCATTGATTCTGAAATCTGAATCTTCTCAGTGGAGGAGTGTCCCTGTAATTTTCTTTGTAGACCTTCCTATCCCCTTTGATTGTTTCTGCATAGATTTTTGTATATGTTTCTTATTATTTTGTTTTGGAGCTTGATCCCTTTTCTGTCTGATTGTATCCAAGTCTAGACTTGTCATGATGAGGTTTTTGACTACTGATAATGTCATTCAAAACTTTTGAGTTGTTCTGCATATTTTTCTTTTGAAGATCCTTTCTTAATGTGACAATTTCTTCTTCCAAATTTCCAATGATCCTATCTCTTCCTTCTAGCTGTTTTTTGAGTGCTTCTTCAATTCTTTTATCTTCTTCAATTTGAACCTTCAAATTTGTGATCATTTGTTATAGTTCCTGAGTGTCTTCTTTCTTGTCTAGTTCCGCTTGTAGGTTCTTGTTTTTCATCTTTTCTCTTCTGATAATTTCTATGGCACACAACAATTCTTCTCGGTAATCAACTTCTTCCTCTTCATATTCTTCTTAGGCCTCTTCATATTCTTCTTCGTAGTCTTATTTTTCAAAGTCTTCTACTACCATGAATAGAACTATTTCTATCTCACTGTCATTGACTTCATCTTCATCTAATTATGAGATGTCTTCTTTGGTGCATAAGGTTTTCTTGAAAACTTTCTTTGTGGTTCTTTTGCCTTTATATGTTTGTTTTCTATTTGAGTAACCATCATCATTTCTCTTTTTCTTATGAGGAAATTTGTTATCAAAATGACCAATACCATCACAATTAAAACAAATCAAAGGAATCTTACCTCTATACCCGTCGTTGGTTCCCTTGTTCAATCTTCTAACAAAGTTTATCTCTTCTTCATCATCTTCTGAGATGTCATTGTCGCTGCTATGTTATTTTTCCTTTTGCTTTCCCTTTTGGATGCTTTGAAGATTGCTTCTTTTATATCTTGATTTTCATGTTTAGTTCACATTTCATATGCTGTGAAGATTCCATGTAGTTCGTCCATGCTTATTGAGTTTAGATATACTCTTTCTTATAGTGTTGATATCTTAAGGTCAAATATCATAGGAAGAGATCTTAGTACCTTTTGAAAAATTACAGATTCTTTGATTTCTTCATCCAATCCCAAGATTGCATTTACTATTTCATCGACTCATAAAAACTAAGCTGCAATGTTCTCATCTTACTTCATCTTTAGTTGTTCGAACTGACCTCTGTAAATTTGATGCTTTGTTTCTTTAACTTTTGAATATCCTTCATAAATATTTTGGAGTTTGTCCCAAATATCTTTAGCAGATTTACAATGTGCAACTTTGGTGAATATCAATTCTCCAAGACCATTCAGAAGTGCATTTGTAGCTTTGGAATTATTCTGACCGAGTTTCATTGCTTTGTCATTTGTCGGCAGAACTGTTAGTGTTGTCTAGCATAAATGTCTTCATCCTTATGCTCCAAAATGCATACTTTTGTCCATCAAAATGTGGTATTCTATTTGTATACATGTTGTTTCTCTCCATGATCTACCTTTCAGTGGTTAAACTGATTTCCGAAGGAACCTTCTCTGATACCAATTGTTGGATGACTGAGAGGGGGGGTGAATCAATAATAGAGAAATGCAATCATTTTTAACCCTATAATGAAAGTGTTATATCAATGTAGCATTATCATCCAATATTTGTAGAGTAAATAAACAATGAACAAATGAACAATCATACACATACACAGTACACCAGTGTTTTTATGTGGAAACTCAAAGTGAGAGAAAATCACATAATGCTCTTTCTTATATGTCTTGAAGAATTACGTTCATTGGAAGAACCAACTTCCTTTGTTTTCCAGTTGTAACTGGAAGGAGGCTCCAACCCCCTAGCTTCTCAGGCTACAACCTGAGGGAAGCTCCAACTCCCCAATTCTCTGGCTACAACTAGAAGGAGGCTACAACCCCCTATATTCTTCTATTACAACTGGAAGGTGGCTACAAACACTTTTCATTTCCCCATCCAACCACCCTGACATATAAATATAATGATGGAACCACTGTCACACTATCACATTGAGATATACTGTTGTAAACATGTACCAATCAACTTGCACCAAAGAACCTGTACCAATAACCTGAACCATGCATCAACATGTACCTCAACCTGTAATCAACTTGTACCATAAAAAAGTGCATCAACCATGCACCAACCTATACTCCAACCTGCAAACCTTCCTTAACTTTAACAACAAGAGACTGACATTTTCATCAAATTTTACTTTAGTTTCACATGACTAGTTTTGGATTAGTCAACAACCCTAACTTGAAATAATCATAACTATGGACCTGCAATGAATAATGATATGAAAATATTACACCATGTTAGTCAGTGTGTTTTATGCAATTTATCCAGGTATCACTACTTGGAACCTCTCAGAAAAGGAGTTATAGAAAAAATGGCATACCTTGTTGAATTTTGGATTATTCTAGAGAGTGAACTTGTAGAGAGTGCCCGCACAGAATATTTGTTGTATGGATCTAAAAATTGCACACAGAATACCAAAGACTGTACTCTAACCAACACATTTGGTCTTATGAAATTTGTATCTGTTATGAATTAGTTATGACATTGCTACTCGAAACAGCTGTTTTAGACTAGTTTCAAGACTAGCCACAAACCCTATTTTCCACAGAGTGTAACTCCAAAAATACAACGAACCATAAGTTCAAATTCGTAACACAACTACTTGGATATGTTTCCTCAATGGCCTCTCAATTTCACAGTATGAATCATTCTATAAAAAAATTTATTGCGAAAATGGTGATATGACCTGTAAATAACATACCTTAGAAAGCATCATCAAAATAATTTATCATCCCTTGAATTTTGGCCTTATTTACTTCACCTTCCCTCTGAAATTCGGCTTAGATATCCTTTGGTTACCTTAGTCACTTGTAGATATTCAATATGCTCAAGTTTGTTCAAAATGAGAGAGCCTTGGCTCTTGTTTATATTTTCATGTAGCTTCCTCAAGGGGTTACCTTTTAACCATCTTAACCCAATTTCCTTGTTTTAGGGCTATGTTATCCACAATTTTGGTCATCGTGATGATGTTATGATGATGATATGATGATGGAAAATCAAACTCTTCACTAAGAACACTTTCCTAAGAAAAGTTACATTTGTCTGCTTCCAGAAATCATGCTTTTAAAGGAGGTTCGCAGGCTACCTATATATTTACCTGCGAGAATGCCTAATTTTCGCAGGCTGCTTTAAGCTGGAGTGTGAGGGGTTCGCACTGTACCTAATTGCCAGGGTGAGAAAATCTTCTTAAAGAGGAAAAATATGAATTTATCAAGCCTTCTAGAAGGGAATCTTCGAGAAGAATGAGTTGGCTAGCGAATGGTTATCTAAGTATTGGCTTTCCTGATATCTTGGGATCATTTCCTATCCAAGTAACTAATCCATTCTCTCTTATAAATTGAGAGGAATACTCATGAAAAGGGTTAAGCAAGCAGCAAGCTAGCAAGAGATTGATTGGAGAATTAGTGCAAGACTGTATGAAGGACTGATGCTACANGTAATATGTCCCTTTCCCATAAAGATGATGCCACTTTATTACATAACTCCTTGATCATATGTATAGATTATCTATTGAATATATTGATCTGTCTTCACTTCGATTGGTTTGTACTGTTGTGATCTGAATGGGACAAGAGCATTGGAGCGAAGCTTGGAACAACAAAGATTTAAGGAAATCATTCCTAAGGTATGTCTATAATCCTTACCTCTTAGTTCATTTAATAGGCTAGATCTAGGGAAAGTGTATTATTCTGTCATGTTTTTTTCTAGATCCAGGTGGATCTAGGGAGATCGGTTTGTGTCCGCACTCACGGATTTATCCTGAAACAAAATTGGCAACTCCACTGGGGACCTTTTCCCTTTTTCTTTATGGTTTTTGAATTTTCTGTGGCCATTTGCTCTATTTGCATTTTTCTCCTGTTTTGTCAGTGTCTGAGTCCTCAGGATATCCTGAGAGACCTTCTGGGTCTATAAGCCAGTTTGAATTTTGCTTGCATTTTCGAAATTTTTATTATCTTCAGGAATTCTCACACTGTGTTCATTGACAGCCCGTGAGAACCAATCAAGTTCACATCCTGCATATAGGGTCCAGTGCGAACACCTCGCACCTTGCTATAAGGTGGCCTGGGAGAATCCTATCTTCTCGCACTGTGTAACACTGCTTGCCTGCGAGAAAGATTTTTGAAAACTTTGGAATTGGGTTTTGACTTTTTCAACTTCTCAAACTTGTTGAAGTACACCTTTTTGGCTTATTGGATCATTGACTTATACATCTCTGGCTTTAGTTTGCTTGCTAGAACATATTTAGGATTTCTAGATCTTTCTTGCCCTTGGTAGCTTGAATTTCATTTCTTGGCTCTTATTGGCATTTTCATTCTCTCTGACTTTTGGAGTTGAGGGTGTCAGTGTTGGTTGAGAACCAGTGATTGGTTGAGAGTTAAGAGTTTGGTGTTTCTCATTTTCATTTGCATTGAGGAACTCATTGGTTTGCTTTTTGTTTTTACTTTCATTAAAAGTGTTGGTTGGGTTGTTTTTGTTTAAGTCTTTATGGTTTGATTTTCTTTTCTCAGTAATCAGAGTTCTTCTTGGAAAGTGAGCAACAAGTTTTCTTTCAAGATTTTGTTTTTTGCCTTTTCAAAAAACATTGAAAATCAAGTTTTAGAGTTTATTGAAGTATTTGAAAAAGACATAGAGAAATTGCTCATTGATAAATGATTGTTTGTATCGGCATCTGAAAAGAAATTGAGCATTGCATTTGCATTGTAGTATTGAGATTGATTCGGAAAGTGTTCTCTCTCTCCCATAACTAGGATTCATGGAATGAAAAGGATTATACTTCATCATTATCCTTGCATTATTTGGGTCAGAGTCATACATCATGAGTTTCACTTCCATTACCTTTGAGTAAACAACAGCTTTTAAAAACATTGCGTAATCTTAAAATTGATCTAGTAACTCTTTTCTAGGGCTCTTTTATACCAACATTTAGTTAGGCTAGTGATTTGGAGTAGGAAGAGAGATACACTCTCCAAAAGATAAAACACACAATAGAATCTTGAGTTAGGGAGTGTTAAATTCCATTTGCAACATACTATCTTGGGATGCCCTTCTAACACAAGGGTCAAGCACTAGGTCGCATTGGTGTTGGCAGAGTCACTAACCTTGCTTTGTTGACATCGGTGTAGAGATTGCACGTATTATGGGGATCACTTCGAGGTATACCCACAATTATGAGTGGAAGCCTTTGAGTTGGTTTCGAGCTTGATACCCTTCCCTTGCATGTGGATCGGACTGATGACTATTCCCCCAGGCTGTACTGTTGTTTGTGGTGACCTTAGCGGCCTATCTCTCTAGGTTCTTACCCAAGGTGACTGTGAAGGGGAAAGTCTTCACGGTACCTGGAATCGACGTTGATCAAACTCACTCGGGCTCCTTGGAGGGTATACCCACGATTATGTGTGGGAGCTTGCACCAGGGCGTAAGTCTGTTAAGAAAGTCGTCAACGTAACTTTTCCACCTTAGCCCCGCCCCTTCTCATCTCGTTGTTGCGATGTTGGATTTCATCACCAACTAGTGGCTTCGAAATTAGAAGGTATTGTTTGCTTGGTGATTGCTTCCTAGATTTTTCTTTACTAGTGCATGTTGTTTCTTGGAGTTGACCATAGGATTTCCTTTGCGGAGCTTGTCACTTGTTTACAATTTCTCCCCCACGACGTTCACGTAGGATGCAAGGTTTATCCCCGGAACATCAGGACGTTTCACAACCCTTGCATACCGCAACACCTGAGGGTACCCCTGAGGACTCTCCTCGTCAGAGTGAAGTCCTAGTTGTTACTTCACCTCACGTGGACATAAGTGAAGTCCAAGACATTTCTACACCACCACCACAGGTAGAACACACTGATTCTCTAGGAGATTTTCGAATTACCAATACTATAGAGGACTATCGCGTTCGTCGAGGTGAATGACCTGTTGGACGAGTAAATCCTTCTGAAGAAACCGTTGTTACATCTTCTGAATCAACTATTGGGCCTTCCAACGGTGTAGTAGGCCAAGATCCTTTTTGTTCGGGTAATTTCCGTCGAGTTCTTTTTGGTGCTGAGTCACCCCCTGTCTACGCAATCAACCCTCCCATGACTTCTGAGACAGAAACTACACCTGAGACTACCACTTACCGCTTTGTTCTCCCTCCTGAGATGGCCCATCTTGCTCATACTACGAGTGTCCAAACCGAAATTACTGTAGCTACTCTAGCTCCTATCAATACCCAGCAAATTCCTGATGTCATCCCGACATTACCGCCCGGTTACCACGCGCTGAATGCGTTGTTGAATTCTGCCAATCCAACACCTCCGCAAACCCCAACCAGTTCTCCAGGTGGTCCTCCTTTTCCTGGGCATCCTATTCCCGGTTTCATTCCGAAACTCCCTCAGTTTCCTTCTGGTAATCCTAACCCTAGTGGAACTATCCCAACTGTTGCACCAAACCCACAGATTCTTGTTGGTGGACAGGGTGGTACAGTTCCTTTTCCTTTTCCCGGACACAACACAGTTACTATGCAACCCAAGGTTGGCACACAACTTCCGGGTGGAACTATACCTACAGTAGGAGGACCAACCTCCCCTTTTGGACAAAATATTCCTCCTGAATTGGCCCAGTATTGGAATCAACTTCTGCAAAATTTCCCTCTAAATGCCGGGGGGAAACAAATTGTCCCTGCAGTGGGTCAACCTTATCCAGGGGTAACTAATCCTATTTGGGGTACGGTTCAGACTACTCAACCCCAGGTCCCTACTCAAAATCAAGGTTACAATCCTTGGGGTTATTATCCTATCCGTCCACCACAGAGTCAGCCAGGGCCTTCCCTCTAGGGACAGTCTGCTTATGGTCCTACTGGTTTTCCAACAGGGTTTCTGCCCCAAAGCCATCAGTACCCGCAAGTAAACCGCTAGTTTCCTTTCCTTGCTACTTTGGATTTTCCAGATTTGTCTAGGATTCTGAATGATCATATTCTTCACTCTCCTCAATGGCATGCTATCCCTACTAAACTTCCATCGGATATTTCGAAATTCGATGGAAAGCCAGGAGAGGACCCAAATAATCATGTCATGACTTTTCATTTATGGTGTTCGTCTAATTCGTTGATGGATGACTCCATTCGTCTACATATTTTTCAAAGAACCCTCACTAGAGTTGCTGTGAAGTGGTACATTGAATTACCATGAGGTTTCTTTTCCGATTTTCACACCCTTGCTATGGCCTTTCTCACACACTACCAGTTACTGATCCATTACGATACTAGGACTGAGATTTTAACTTCCTTCAAACAAACCAAGGGCACTCATATATCAGATCATATTCATGAGTGGTGAAGGAGGCGACGTCTCATTAAGCTTGAACTCCCTGATCAGTTACTGGCAGAATGGTTTATGAAATCTTTCATGAACGAAATTGGTAAGGAAATCGCTATGGGTGGTGTTGTTACAGAAGAGCAGGCGATAAGTCATGGTCAGTATCTTGATCTCGTTTATTCGCAAACGGGAACATTATATAATCTATTACCAGACTTGCCTCGTCCTGCTACTTCCAGCGCTTCAACCACCCTAGTTGCTTCACATGCAGCCGATGGTGTGATTGGTACTACCCATGCCCAATCACATTCCGTTTCAAACACGACCCCTAAATCCAACTCCTCTAATGTTCAAAATGCTCTGTCTCCTGCTCCTCCCACCGGTAAAACCTCTGAAGTGAACGTTGTTCAATCTACGCCAACCGGTAAGAACAAATCTAAGAAAGGGAGAGGCAAGAATAAGGAGAGTAAAAATAATAATCAGAATGAGAAAACCAAAACCCCTCCTATTGAATACCGAGATAAGCGCAAGCCCTGTTACCCTTGCCTTATCTGTGGTGACGATCACTACATGAAGGATTGTCCTAGACGCGCCGAGGTTAATAAGTTCCTTCAAGGGACGCCAAAACCCTCTACGTCAGTAGTCTTGTCTCAACCCTTCCTGTCTCAACAACAGGCTTCGTTGGTCATCCAAGACCAACCCTCTACTTCTACAACATCCTATGTTTTGACGTGCACTGGTGATTCCAAGAAAGACAACGTTGCCCTTACCACTAGAGCTAAAGACTATTCTCCTTCTAAGGAGAAGGTTGACGATTTACCTCCTGATCTGGTACAACCCTCTCCACCAAATCCACCCACAAACGGTCCTCTTCATATCGAACGATCGAAACTTGATACAGTTATATGACCACCCCCGAAAGGTGTCGTTAATAAATCGGCATTCAATCCTCATGCCCGTGCGGCCCAGAACTATAGCATTGTCGAAGATCTGGCCCAAGCACCTTCAGCGATGTCTGCCCTTGAAGTCCTTCAGTCTTGTCTTGCACAGCGAAGGGATCTGTTGAAGGCTATAGGTGGAATTGATCCCACGGATACAAATTTGATAGTCTTTGACTTGGAAGACCATATTCCAAGGTTACCCCCAGAGCTTGCATTTCAAATACAAGTTGTTGTCACCGACAAGAGCATTTGTCAGACTGTTATTGATGAGGGTGCCTCTATGTGTGTAATGTCTTTTACTTGTTGGAAAGCCAGTGGCTCTCCTCCTGTAAACGAATCACAAAATACTTTGCGAGCCTTCAACGGCTATGGTTTTAAGCCTTATGGTGTTCTTCCATCGTTTCCTGTTACTCTCGAAGGTAAGACCGTCCAAGTTGAAGTGGAAGTTTTCGATTCTCCCCTAGATTATAATCTTCTACTTGGTCGTAGCTGGGTTGATTCTATGCATGGTGTTGTGTCAACCCTTTTGCGTGTCGTACAATTTCCTCATCAGGGAAAAGTGGTTACGGTTGATCAAATTGCCTTCTTTAATGCTGATACTTGCACTAGAAACGTGTCATTCATAGCTAAAACCCCACTGGATTACGAGAATGTTGGAGTTGGTCTCTTAAAAGACTCTTCGTTGATGGGTAATTTCCTCATACCACCACCACCTGATATTCCACGCCCGTCAGTGGCTTGTATTAATATGATCTCTACTGTACCTCATGAACTTCCTGTGTCTGCCGACCCTTGGTTAGTCCCTGATCCTGGAGATCATGTTCGTTTCAGCGACATCATGCCTTAAGTCCAGTTGAGTCCGCTTATCAAGCCATTCAATCGGCAACCCTTACTACTTCTTCTTTTGATAAGTTGTCTCCTGATCCTTTCCATGTCATCTTTCCCACTGACAAGATGATCATGTCCGTCATGGAGGACACCCCTTGGGACGATGGGCATCATCGTTCCATACTGTTTCTGGAACAACACACTCTTGAGAATTATCAGTGGATTTCGACTCCGTCGACCGTTGTTGTTATATCCACAGTTCCCCAATCTACACATGATGTTTTTGCAGAAGGGAACCTCAGTAAAATTTCTCCCACGATACCCATTGATATTTCAGTTAAACCCAAGATAATTGAAAATGTTCACATTGGAGCTTCGTGTACTCCAGAGGAAATTGTTACCTACACTACTTTGTTCAAGGAATTTCGTGATATCTTTGCCTAGAGTTATGAAGAGATGCCAGGTATCGACCCTGCTATCGTTGTTCATGAAATTAAGACATACCCTGGAGCTAAACCAGTCCGACAGTGCCTCCGTCCTGTCCATCCATGTAAAGCGACAGCCATCAAGCTCGAAGTTGAAAAACTTCTCAAAGCCAGTTTTATTTATCCCGTGGCTCTAACAGAATGGGTTTCCAACCCCGTACCGATTGATAAGAAAGGTGGTAGTATACGTGTTTGTGTTGATTATCGGGATATCAACAAAGACTGTCCAAAGGAAAAATTTCCAACCCCTTTCGTCGACCAGATCATCGATGACTGTGCCGGTAGCGAAATCTTTTCTCTTATGGATGGATTTTCCAGCTATAATCAAATTAACATCGCTCCTGAGGACCAACATAAAACTGCTTTTATTTGTCCTTGGGGTACTTTCACCTACAGAAAACTTCCCTTCGGTCTGAAGAATGCAGGTGCAACGTTCCAACGTGCTATGTCTTACACATTTCACGATATCAAGCATATCGTTCAACCTTATTTGGACAATTTCCCATCTCATTCTTTACGTCGAGTCGATCACCCTAATCATCTTCGAGCAATTTTTGTTCGTTGTCGATTCTATCGCATTCGCCTGAATCCTCGTAAATGTGTCTTTTGCGTAAAATCCGGTCGTCTCCTTGGTTTCATTGTTTCACGTCATGGGATCCGGGTAGATCCTATTAAGGTTGAGGCGATTCTTAATCTCCCTCCTCCTTCTTCTTTGCGCCAGTTACAAAGTTTGCAGGGGAAAAGAAAACTTTCTTCATCGCTTCATCCCGAATTACGCTGAGATTACTCGGGGTTTTACACGTCTTTTAAAGAAAGGTTCAGAGTTTGTCTGGGATAAGGTTGGTAACAATGATTTTGAAGCTTTAAAGTTGTCCCTTACGAAAGCTCCTCTTCTTTTCCCTCCTGACTATAGTCGGGATTACTTTCTTTATCTAGCTGCTTCCGAGTACACTATCGGCATGGTCCTCGTTCAGGAGGATGACGCACATGATGAACATGTTATCTATTACTTGAGTCAAAGTCTTACTTCGACGGAAATCAAGTACCAACATGTTGAGAAACTGGCTCTGGCTGTTGTTCAAGCGGTTCAACGTTTTCGCCATTATATTCTCTCCAGGAAGACTACAGTGATTTCACATTGTAACCCCATGCAACATATATTGACACATCAATTGCTGGGGGGAAAGTACTCCAAGTGGATTGTCATTCTCCAGGAGTTCGATTTGGAATTCGATCGTGCCACGTCGAAGAAATCCTTAGTTTTCGCTGAGTTAATTTGTGATTTTCCCCACACTACCACGGAAAAAGTAGTAGTCGATTCGTTACCTGACGAATCACTTTTCCTTATCAGTACTGACGATATTTGGTACAGAGATATCATTATATATCTCCAAACTCAAACTTTTTGGCCTGCTTTGTCTAGTGCCAAACATCGTCGTGTCCGTTATCAAGCATGTCATTATATTATCCTCGGAGATACTCTTTACCGTTGAGGCATTGACTATGTCTTTCGGCGTTGTTTGACCTTTGATGAAGCTGAGAAAGCTTTGAATGACTGCCATTCAGGAGCATGTGGTGGTCATATGTCTGGGTATGCTACTGCCCAGAAGATATTACGTGCAGGATAATTTTGGCCTTCTTTATTCAATGAATGCATTACTATTGTTTAGAAGTGTCATGCCTGCCAGACATTTAATCAGAAGATTCGGTCGCATCCTGCTCCCCTTCATCCTGTGGTCTCAGTAGGTCCTTTTGTGAAATGGGGCATTGATTTCATGACATGTCACCCTCACTCAGTCGGGGGGCATGGTTATATTATTGTAGCTATTGATTATTTTACTAAGTGGGCCAAGGTGATGCCAACATTCAATAATACTAGAAAGACTGCAGCGTTATTTATTTTCAACCATGTCATCACTCGTTTTGGTGTTCCTCAGGCTATCGTTACCGATCACAGTAGTCATTTTAGGAATTATATGATGTCTGAACTTACAGAGAAGTTGGGCCTTCATCATGACAACTCAACACCCTATTATCTGCAGGCTAATGGCCAGGTCGAAGCAATCAATAAGGTTCTTATAACTATGATTCGACGGATGATAGGCATTCATAAAACTAGCTGGCACACGATGTTGTTTTCATCATTGTGGGTGTATCAGACATATGTTAAATCTGCTACGGGATTTACACCCTTTCGGTTAGTTTATGGCATGGAAGCCATTCTGCCAATAGAATGTGAAATACCATCTTTGAAGCTAGCTGTAGAACTCTTACCTAATACTTCTGCTGATAAGGAACGTCTGTTGTATCTGATGCAATTAGATGAGACTCGCTGTGACGCTACTCTTGTAATAGAAGCCCAGAAGAAACGTGTTAAGGCACAGTATGACAAGCATGTCAAACCTCGTGTCTTCTCTGAAGGAGATCTTGTTCTTCTATATGAACAAGATAAAGATGTCTTAGGAGCTGGGAAATTCGAACCAATGTGGCGTGGGCCTTACATTGTTAGCAAAGTTTTGGAAAAAGGAGCGTACGAGCTGGTGGATTATGATGGGGTACCTTTGAGTGAACCTAGGAATGGGTTTTACTTAAATAAGTACTATGCATGAGTCATTTGTGCACTAGTACTTGTATTTTATGTATCATACTATGTCTGTTACTTTAGCTTGCTTTTGACATTATCTGGTCTCTACCCTTACGTAAAGTTGTGTTTGATTGCCAGATGTTGGAGTATTCGGTACCTTATATTGGCTTCGCCGACGGTGCTAGCCATAGTACTCAGAACCTAGCTTCCGCTGCATGGGCAATCTATGCCCCAACAAACGAGCTTATATCTTTACAAGGTGTATGTCTTGGGTGGGAAACCAACAACATCGCAGAGTATAGTGTCGTTATTGAGTTATTGGTTGATGTTATTTCTCTCGGGATTCGTCATTTGGTTGTGAGACTTGACTCGCAGCTGGTGGTACTACAACTAAGTAATGTCTACTCTATTCGAAGTCCTACTTTATTGACGGTATATTTGCGAATTCCCCTCTTGGAACGACATTTTGATCACATTGAATATCAACATATTCCTAGATGTCTTAATACATTAACAGATGTTTTAGCTAATTATGTATTGGACAGGCATTTAAATCATTTATAAATCAAACACATTAAAATGTACACAATGTAAAGTAAGCCGATAGAAGCCATGTATATATATAACGATCAAAAGAGTTTGTTTTACAAAATGATTGTCCGAAGACCAAACTATCAAAAATTGAAGCTCATAGCTTC
>JZKD02S0251046.1:78366-107202 GCA_000966675.3 Picea glauca
CGTCACTCTTGAACATGACACCCCCTATTCATCATTTGAAGCCGGTTTGGGAAATCCATTTATCTCTCATTCGATTTAATAACAAGGTCTTTCCATGTGTCGTCTTTGAGTCAATCCTGCCAAATCATTGGTCGTGTCATTCATATGTTCAAGAGTTGTCCATCTAAAACCTCTATTTGAGTCGGCCATCTGCAGTTATCCATTCATTCTGTGTCGGCCTTCCCTATGTCCAAAGTCCAATTGCCACGTACTTTGTTTCACTTTCAAACTCAGTTACTCATTTCGTGTCATTGATGGGGGATACATCAAGGCCCTCCTGTGATGAGTCTTGTTCCATCGACTTCAACACATTATCCAGCATCAAGGCTTAGAAATTATTTAGTACCTTGGAGCTTGCATGCCTCAATGGCAAGTTTCCTCGCTTTCGACAATGGGTTTACATCATTGGCCCTTGATCGAGAGATTCCATCGGTTGTTCGACATCAACTCATTTATTCATAGTCGATGGATTGTACTATAGTACCTTGGGAGTCATTAACATCAATGGTGATTTCCCTCACACTTGTTAATGGTTACATCAATGACCGGTAATCAAGTGGTTTCTACCATGTTTGACTTCGACACATGTAATCACATGGTTAGATTCGTACTTTGGGCGATGAGATTGAAGACCCTGGATATTGTCTTTGTGATCCAGGTTGCGATGGAGTATGTATAATTTGCAACACATAGATCCAATGTGTATGTTTTGTGGCTATGTCGTCTTGATTGAAAATTTTTCGCACAGATCCACAGTGTATTCAGGTGGCTGTGCTATATGGTGACGTCATGGATCCACAGTGTATGATTGGTGGCCATGACCTTTGTTTATGATGTCATCAGTCTATGATCTGAGTATGGAATGCCTACCTCAGAATGGGTATACATGATATTCTGTTGATGCTTGGATGTTTGTAGGGCTCTGATTAGATGTGCTCTTGGTTCTTGACACACACATGCAGCTTACAAAGTCTATCGACTGTCACTGGTTCCACTCTCAGACTTTGGGGGGCATTCTGTTATCCATAATTTTGGTCATCGTGACGATGTTATGATGATGTTATGATGATGGAAAATCATACTCTTCACTAAGAACACTTTCCTGAGAAAAGTTACATTTGTCTGCTTCTAGAAATAATGCTTTTAAAGGAGGTTCGCAGGCTACCTATATATTTACCTGTGAGAATGACTGATTCTCGCAGGCTGCTTTAAGATGGAGTGCGAGGGGTTCGCATTGTACCTAATTGCCAGGGTGTGAACATCTTCTTAAAGAGGAAAAAGATGAAGTTCTCGAGCCTTCTAGAAGGGAATCTTCGAGAAGATTGAGTTGGCTAGCGAATGGTTATCTAAGTACTGGCTTTCCTAATATCTTGGGATCATTTCCTATCCAAGTAACTAATCCATTCTCTCTTATAAATTGAGAGGAATACTCATGAAAAGGGTTAAGCAAGTAGCAAGCTAGCAAGAGATTGATTGGAGAATTAGTGAAAGACTGTATGAAGGATTGATGCTACAACGGCTAGAGATAACAACAAGGTCATCAAAAGTGGTTGATTTTCTTCATGCACGAGCAAGTGTGTGTGTCAGAGCTAGGAGCCATCGAAAGGAGACCTACGACATCAAGGCTCAGGTTGTAAGTTTCACTTTCAATTAATTCAATACAGTAATATGTCCCTTTCCCATAAATATGATGCCACTTTATTACATAACTCCTTGATCATATGTATAGATTAGCTATTGAATATAATGATCTGTCTTCACTTCGATTGGTTTGTATTGTTGTGATCTGAATGGGACAAGAGCATTGGAGTGAAGCTTGGAACAACAAAGATTTAAGGAAAGCACTCCTAAGGTATGTCTATAATCCTTACCTCTTAGTTCATTCAATAGGCTAGATCTAGGGAAAGTGTATTATTCTATCCTGTTTTGTTCTAGATCCAGGTGGATCTAGGGAGATCGGTTTGTGTCCACACTCACGGATTAATCTTGAAACAGGCTAACCCACTTCTAACCACTTTCCATAATTAGAAATTTCTCCGTTTACTTTATTATTTAAATAATACTCCTTGAATTTGTCACTTCACTTTATTATTTAAATAATCCTCCTTGACTTTGTCATTTCACTTTATTACTTAAATAATCCTCCTTGAATTTGTCACTTTAATTTATTATTTAAATAATTTCTTCTTTGCAAGCACTTTGACTTCTTTGACCTTTTGGGGCTTGAAGCCAACATATGGGAGTCCTCCAACTTTGTAAGGACATAACTCTCAAACCGTGAGGAGTTATGTGATGTTCCATATACCAAAAGAAATAACATGACATGTACTATCCATCTAGAATAGTATTACTTGCAAATATATCACAACGCATACCATTATACATCAAACAAACTTGGGTCAAATACCCAAACCTTTATGCTACCAGAATTCACTACCAAACTTTCTTCAAGGGTTGACATGAATGAAAACCAACCCAATTAATCAATAGTATTGAGCCCCACTGAGTTCATATAGAAGGTAATCTATGATAGGAATGGAGAATTTTTCCTTGAAAGTAAGTTTGTTGATGGCACAAAAATCATGACACATGCACCAAGTTCCTTCCTTCTTGAGGATCATGACAACATGGGAATAATAGGGACTGGTACTAGGACATATAACACCCTCTTCTAGAAGTTCTTGGAAAAAAATTTCAATTTCTCTTTTTTGAGCAAAGGGATGATGATAAGGGTGTACATTTGGAGGAATATTGCCTGATATTAAAGGAATGGAATGATCAAGGTCACCACGAGAGGGAGGAAATCCTTAGGGAGTTTGGAAAATAGTGTGATGTTGGGAAAGGATAGATTGAAGGTCAGGTTGCACTAAAGGAGTATCAACTACTAGAGTGGAATGGAGTTGGGAAATGATGTCGGAATGAACTTTTTTGAGTAACTTTTCTATGCAGTGGGAACTGATGATATCTGATGAGCCTGCAGTAATCTCTTGGAATTTAAATTGTTGGTCTTCCTGTTAGAATTTAATGGTTAAATCCTTAAAATCCATGGTGATGGGGATGAGAGTGTGTATCCATTCAAAACCAAGAACAATGTCACAACCACCCATGTCAATAGAAAACATGTGATATTTCAAGTTATACTGACCAATTTGTAGGTGCACAATTTTACAGCATCCCCCACATTTCATGGAACCACCATTGGCAATCATGATTTGAAAATTATTGACAACATGAATATAACAATTAATTTCTTGGGAAAGGTGGTGATGAATGAAATTATGAGTGTTTCCACTGTCAAATAGATGATGAATTTCTTGTGCTTAATGTAACCAATCAATTTGAGGGTTTGGGGAGTAGAAAATCCTATGAGAGCATGTAACGATATTAGTAGGTCAAATTCTATAGGATCAGAGGGAGACATCAAATCATCTATTGGGAGTAGCACTTCTTCGGGTGAAACCTCAACATATTCATCAGAAACATCCTCCAAAATGGCCATAAAAGTTTCTATTCTTTACACTTGTGCCCCGGGAAGTATTTCTCATCATAATTATAACAATGATCCTTGATTTGGCATTCAACCATTTTCACCAGTGTTAATTTTTGGACCTCAAGAGGAATGGACAAAGGGGAAATATTGGGAGGGCGAGGGAAGGGAATAAAACAAGGTTTTTTGTTATGGGAAAAAATGACCTATTGTGTCTCCTTACCAGATTCAGTTGCTTCCAACCAAGTCTGGGGGAGAGACATGAGGACCTAGCTTCATATTTCATCCTTGAGGCCACTGATAAAACATTCCTGGAAGAAGGCATCAATCATACCCTCTCCATTCATAAATCCAAGTGATCAAAGGTAGCTATAAAGTCTTCCAATATTCTTGTCTATTTCAACTTGGTAAAATGACCTAAATGGTGGGTGTTTGTGTCAAAGAATTCATACAAATCAATAAAAAACCATGTCCAAGAAACATACCCTTGGTGTGCATTTGTATTCCATTGCCACCATTTCCATATTTCTATATCCAAATAGAGAACGTTGTAATGAAGCTTGGCTAATTCATCAGTAATTCCATGTAGGGTAAAATAGTGTTCCATCTGAGTGACCTAGGAAGTTTGATCTGAGACATCAAATTTATTCACCTCAACCTGAGGAAAACAAGGGTCATGATTGAAATGAAAGTGCAGAGGATTGGAAGAGTCAACACCTTCCACTTGGGATTTTTTCCTAGAGGAGTAAGGACCATGGGAGTGGAATTGTTGGAAAGTGGATTTGAGTTTTTCTGTTTGGCTAGAGAGTTAGTCTTGCATGTGGTCCATTTTGGCATGAATGGAAATAATGTCATTATTAAATTTTTGATTGGTTTCTTCTTGGTGAGTGGGGTCCATTGGGAGATGAGGGGTGGGTTCATGGACAAAAAATTAGATAAGTGATATATACCACTATGATCAATGAAACAAGAGGAAACTAATGGGATAATTGGGAAATAAGGGTGTCAGGAAGGGTATGGGTCCATGGGAGAAAACAAAAGGGATTAAAATGATAGGTATTACAATAATCAAGATGAAAAGAGGAATCCAATGGTATAGGTCTCAAATAAGGGCGTGGGAAGTACCCATACTCTTCTCTTTTTTCTTTTTTTTAGTCCCATCGATTTATACTCCAACCTAAATAATAAAATAATGTCGAAACGCCCAAATTCTTAATATAAAAACATGTGTAGTAATTTCGCAACCAAAATGTAGGAGGCAAGGTTGTGTAGCTAAAATATCCTTTATGTTCCTTATCTGGTATGTTCCCCCTAGGTTAGGATATGCAGGGTGCCTATGGACAAGGATTTTCTCTGTGCTATAGATATTTGATATAGATGCGATGTGGAACAATAGTACTCAACCCAATATCTCAGGGAACCAACTGAGGAGGCTCAAACACACCCTTAACCATACTACCTGATTACCCAGGTACTAGAGAGTATCTTCCCAAGTGCTTATCTCAGTGGCACTATAACCGTCATGCAGTCAATTAGTTGATCTAGGGTTGGTTTCAGGAGACCTAGGGGGCTCCCGAAATACCTGTCGATACATGGGAATGATGGCTATGTATAGATTTTTTTTTATTTGGTACTACTCAAGGGGTATGAACATGGGTTACAGAGGTTTCCAACAAGGGTGAACCTTTGGTTTCTAGGCAACCCCATGAAACCATTTTTATCACATGTGTGTAGTCTTCCCCACCGCAGTTTTACCCATTGAATGACATATATCTATGCTTTAAATATGTTGATAGTACACATCTTTACTGTGGAAAAATGTTTCTACCAAGGAAAGTGATTTGACAACACTTGTAAGGTACCATATGTAATATAATATGCATAAATAGGAATATTCAACAGATATCAATGAAACAACAAAATATTGAGAAGAGAAATAACATAAATAATACCTTTATTCAAATAAAGAAATGTTCACTTGCATATTCGAGGAGGAAACCTCCAACATAGTAGAGATCTATTACAATAATTCTCTAGACAAATCTTTCTCATACCTCCTACTCTTATTTATACTAATTATATCTTCTAAGGAACATTCTAGAGGAAGATCTTTCTAGAAGCGAAAACTTCTATTAGGCCCTCTTACATTGACTTGTTCATATTTATTAAATAGGCCTTATTAACTAATGTCGACCTTTATTACATGGAAAATGTATTATTCATTATACGTGAGGGGTTACAGAGGTTAGGTCCCTAACAGGTTCTGCAATTGCTTAAAAATATTCAACCAATAGTCCTTAGGTATGAACTTACCTTTGAACTTATCCACCATTTCATCCCAACTTTTGATCTTTGATTTTCCTTTTCTTTTTCCATCCACTTATAATTCATCCCACCAGAAAGTTGCATGACCTTTCGACATGGTTAATACATATTTCACTCTTTTACCTTCATCAACATATTCAAAATCAAAGTACTTTTCCATTTCAATTATCCAATCTATCAATTCTTCAACATTTAAATTACTCTCATACATGGGTACCTCCACTTTTGGTCTACCACCAGCCTTAAAAATCATTCTCAACACTCTCTCTTTTTTTATTTCTTCCTATGTTTCTTCTTCATCAGAGGTCGCTTCATTTTCAATAACATCACCTATGCTAGGATCCCTTCTCTGTGCAATCTCCATGGCTTCCATCCTTGCTTAGATGTGTCTCACCTCTTGTAGAAACACTGCATTTTCTACATGTCTCCCTCAACCTATTCCAACATTTTTTGCTCATCTCCTTATGGGTGGCATATTTCCTTCAACGAGCACACTTTCTATGATACAAAAAATGATGACAAACCAGATGAAATTCTTCTCTTTTGTGATTGAATTCTATTTCAAAATGTCATATAAATCTCTGTTGCAATGGAATAACAATATTTTATTCTAGCACCAGGCACCAGACAATCCTTTTCATAGAACCATGTGTTAAAACAGAGCATTAAACCCTAACGAGTATTGGATATTGGAGTGTTGAAATATAATTCATATAACACTTTACCGATATCCACAAGGTCTGATATATTGGAATTCTGTTGTGGAAACACTATACTCAAATATATCTATATCTCCTTATCGAACTATCACAATGCAATACATAATAAACACTTTATNTGACTTTGTCATTTCACTTTATTACTTAAATAATCCTCCTTGAATTTGTCACTTTAATTTATTATTTAAATAATTTCTTCTTTGCAAGCACTTTGACTTCTTTGACCTTTTGGGGCTTGAAGCCAACATATGGGAGTCCTCCAACTTTGTAAGGACATAACTCTCAAACCGTGAGGAGTTATGTGATGTTCCATATACCAAAAGAAATAACATGACATGTACTATCCATCTAGAATAGTATTACTTGCAAATATATCACAACGCATACCATTATACATCAAACAAACTTGGGTCAAATACCCAAACCTTTATGCTACCAGAATTCACTACCAAACTTTCTTCAAGGGTTGACATGAATGAAAACCAACCCAATTAATCAATAGTATTGAGCCCCACTGAGTTCATATAGAAGGTAATCTATGATAGGAATGGAGAATTTTTCCTTGAAAGTAAGTTTGTTGATGGCACAAAAATCATGACACATGCACCAAGTTCCTTCCTTCTTGAGGATCATGACAACATGGGAATAATAGGGACTGGTACTAGGACATATAACACCCTCTTCTAGAAGTTCTTGGAAAAAAATTTCAATTTCTCTTTTTTGAGCAAAGGGATGATGATAAGGGTGTACATTTGGAGGAATATTGCCTGATATTAAAGGAATGGAATGATCAAGGTCACCACGAGAGGGAGGAAATCCTTAGGGAGTTTGGAAAATAGTGTGATGTTGGGAAAGGATAGATTGAAGGTCAGGTTGCACTAAAGGAGTATCAACTACTAGAGTGGAATGGAGTTGGGAAATGATGTCGGAATGAACTTTTTTGAGTAACTTTTCTATGCAGTGGGAACTGATGATATCTGATGAGCCTGCAGTAATCTCTTGGAATTTAAATTGTTGGTCTTCCTGTTAGAATTTAATGGTTAAATCCTTAAAATCCATGGTGATGGGGATGAGAGTGTGTATCCATTCAAAACCAAGAACAATGTCACAACCACCCATGTCAATAGAAAACATGTGATATTTCAAGTTATACTGACCAATTTGTAGGTGCACAATTTTACAGCATCCCCCACATTTCATGGAACCACCATTGGCAATCATGATTTGAAAATTATTGACAACATGAATATAACAATTAATTTCTTGGGAAAGGTGGTGATGAATGAAATTATGAGTGTTTCCACTGTCAAATAGATGATGAATTTCTTGTGCTTAATGTAACCAATCAATTTGAGGGTTTGGGGAGTAGAAAATCCTATGAGAGCATGTAACGATATTAGTAGGTCAAATTCTATAGGATCAGAGGGAGACATCAAATCATCTATTGGGAGTAGCACTTCTTCGGGTGAAACCTCAACATATTCATCAGAAACATCCTCCAAAATGGCCATAAAAGTTTCTATTCTTTACACTTGTGCCCCGGGAAGTATTTCTCATCATAATTATAACAATGATCCTTGATTTGGCATTCAACCATTTTCACCAGTGTTAATTTTTGGACCTCAAGAGGAATGGACAAAGGGGAAATATTGGGAGGGCGAGGGAAGGGAATAAAACAAGGTTTTTTGTTATGGGAAAAAATGACCTATTGTGTCTCCTTACCAGATTCAGTTGCTTCCAACCAAGTCTGGGGGAGAGACATGAGGACCTAGCTTCATATTTCATCCTTGAGGCCACTGATAAAACATTCCTGGAAGAAGGCATCAATCATACCCTCTCCATTCATAAATCCAAGTGATCAAAGGTAGCTATAAAGTCTTCCAATATTCTTGTCTATTTCAACTTGGTAAAATGACCTAAATGGTGGGTGTTTGTGTCAAAGAATTCATACAAATCAATAAAAAACCATGTCCAAGAAACATACCCTTGGTGTGCATTTGTATTCCATTGCCACCATTTCCATATTTCTATATCCAAATAGAGAACGTTGTAATGAAGCTTGGCTAATTCATCAGTAATTCCATGTAGGGTAAAATAGTGTTCCATCTGAGTGACCTAGGAAGTTTGATCTGAGACATCAAATTTATTCACCTCAACCTGAGGAAAACAAGGGTCATGATTGAAATGAAAGTGCAGAGGATTGGAAGAGTCAACACCTTCCACTTGGGATTTTTTCCTAGAGGAGTAAGGACCATGGGAGTGGAATTGTTGGAAAGTGGATTTGAGTTTTTCTGTTTGGCTAGAGAGTTAGTCTTGCATGTGGTCCATTTTGGCATGAATGGAAATAATGTCATTATTAAATTTTTGATTGGTTTCTTCTTGGTGAGTGGGGTCCATTGGGAGATGAGGGGTGGGTTCATGGACAAAAAATTAGATAAGTGATATATACCACTATGATCAATGAAACAAGAGGAAACTAATGGGATAATTGGGAAATAAGGGTGTCAGGAAGGGTATGGGTCCATGGGAGAAAACAAAAGGGATTAAAATGATAGGTATTACAATAATCAAGATGAAAAGAGGAATCCAATGGTATAGGTCTCAAATAAGGGCGTGGGAAGTACCCATACTCTTCTCTTTTTTCTTTTTTTTAGTCCCATCGATTTATACTCCAACCTAAATAATAAAATAATGTCGAAACGCCCAAATTCTTAATATAAAAACATGTGTAGTAATTTCGCAACCAAAATGTAGGAGGCAAGGTTGTGTAGCTAAAATATCCTTTATGTTCCTTATCTGGTATGTTCCCCCTAGGTTAGGATATGCAGGGTGCCTATGGACAAGGATTTTCTCTGTGCTATAGATATTTGATATAGATGCGATGTGGAACAATAGTACTCAACCCAATATCTCAGGGAACCAACTGAGGAGGCTCAAACACACCCTTAACCATACTACCTGATTACCCAGGTACTAGAGAGTATCTTCCCAAGTGCTTATCTCAGTGGCACTATAACCGTCATGCAGTCAATTAGTTGATCTAGGGTTGGTTTCAGGAGACCTAGGGGGCTCCCGAAATACCTGTCGATACATGGGAATGATGGCTATGTATAGATTTTTTTTTATTTGGTACTACTCAAGGGGTATGAACATGGGTTACAGAGGTTTCCAACAAGGGTGAACCTTTGGTTTCTAGGCAACCCCATGAAACCATTTTTATCACATGTGTGTAGTCTTCCCCACCGCAGTTTTACCCATTGAATGACATATATCTATGCTTTAAATATGTTGATAGTACACATCTTTACTGTGGAAAAATGTTTCTACCAAGGAAAGTGATTTGACAACACTTGTAAGGTACCATATGTAATATAATATGCATAAATAGGAATATTCAACAGATATCAATGAAACAACAAAATATTGAGAAGAGAAATAACATAAATAATACCTTTATTCAAATAAAGAAATGTTCACTTGCATATTCGAGGAGGAAACCTCCAACATAGTAGAGATCTATTACAATAATTCTCTAGACAAATCTTTCTCATACCTCCTACTCTTATTTATACTAATTATATCTTCTAAGGAACATTCTAGAGGAAGATCTTTCTAGAAGCGAAAACTTCTATTAGGCCCTCTTACATTGACTTGTTCATATTTATTAAATAGGCCTTATTAACTAATGTCGACCTTTATTACATGGAAAATGTATTATTCATTATACGTGAGGGGTTACAGAGGTTAGGTCCCTAACAGGTTCTGCAATTGCTTAAAAATATTCAACCAATAGTCCTTAGGTATGAACTTACCTTTGAACTTATCCACCATTTCATCCCAACTTTTGATCTTTGATTTTCCTTTTCTTTTTCCATCCACTTATAATTCATCCCACCAGAAAGTTGCATGACCTTTCGACATGGTTAATACATATTTCACTCTTTTACCTTCATCAACATATTCAAAATCAAAGTACTTTTCCATTTCAATTATCCAATCTATCAATTCTTCAACATTTAAATTACTCTCATACATGGGTACCTCCACTTTTGGTCTACCACCAGCCTTAAAAATCATTCTCAACACTCTCTCTTTTTTTATTTCTTCCTATGTTTCTTCTTCATCAGAGGTCGCTTCATTTTCAATAACATCACCTATGCTAGGATCCCTTCTCTGCGCAATCTCCATGGCTTCCATCCTTGCTTAGATGTGTCTCACCTCTTGTAGAAACACTGCATTTTCTACATGTCTCCCTCAACCTATTCCAACATTTGTTGCTCATCTCCTTATGGGTGGCATATTTCCTTCAACGAGCACACTTTCTATGATACAAAAAATGATGACAAACCAAATGAAATTCTTCTCTTTTGTGATTGAATTCTTTTTCAAAATGTCATATAAATCTCTGTTGCAATGGAATAACAATATTTTCTTCTAGCACCAGGCACCAGACAATCCTTTTCATAGAACCATGTGTTAAAACCGAGCATTAAACCCTAACGAGTATTAGATATTGGAGTGTTGAAATATAATGCATATAACACTTTACCGATATCCACAAGGTCTGATATATTGGAATTCTGTTGTGGAAACACTATACTCAAATATATCTATATATCCTTATCGAACTATCACAATGCAATACATAATAAACACTTTATCGATATCGTCAGGGTCGGTATGTAATTGAGACAATGGAACCTCAACATTTCCTATCGGGATATCTCCTAGCAGTGTATCGAAATAAACCTTTGTGAAGGAGTTAACAATGTTGCGATATCGATGTGGATCTCCGGTAGGACTGTGCCACATGTCTCCTTTGTAGACCATTTATCTGGTATTCTTTCACCTCCATTTTAATCATCATCATTTATTAGTTTCGTTTACACAAATATACAAGAATTTGTGAAAGAACATTAAATCATTCCACATTGGAAACATGCATTGGAACAATGACTAGTTAAGTCTACACTTAGGTTATTTTACTTGCAATAATAACTTCGATCTAGAGATCAATTAACACAATCAAAATTTAACCAATATAATTCAATTACACACACAAAGTACACAAAATTCTCCAATTCTTATTAAATATGGAAAGGAATAAAAAAAATACAAGAATAATATTATATGTTCCTTTTCTTTGGTCTCACTGACCTCTACACACCACACCACACACACAACCAAAAAATCTTCATCTCCTCCCTCATATTACATTTCTTTTCAAACTAATACACCAAACTCTCGTACCCAAACCAACAACTTCAATTTTCTCCTAAATTATCTAACAAGCATCTAATTTAGCTAAATTGTTCTATTACATGTAAAACTTCTTGACACCCATGAAACTACCAAATCAAAGGATATCTTCTAGAGATATCACACCTAATTATTACAAATTTAAATGATAAATTGAGGAAAGTCACCTCCCCTAGTAAATATTTTGACCTAAGGTCAATCATGAGTTTTCACTGTGAGATGCTTCTACATCACTTTCTCTATCATGACAATTGGTTTCAGTTTACCACAAACATACAAAAACAATTACAAGGGTATGCATGCCTCTTCATGGCTTACATCATCATTTCAATCACGTACATACAATTTCAAGTTTCATTTCAGGTTAATCTATCCCTTATACAAACAAAAGACCAATATCATCTTCATTTCCATCATCAAAACAAAATTATCAAAGAGGATCTTCAAACTTCTTAGGGATCTCATTCTCTATGGATCTCAAATTATTTAACACACAATACCACTTATTTACCTTGCTTTTCTTCCTTCTTCATTCTCTGTATTCTTTTACTGTTGTAGTCTTCGGTCCTTTTGTTGCTTCATTCTTCTTGCTACTTCAAACTTTTGTCCCTTTCCTTGTTTGGATGCTCTTCAAGATTGCATTGTATCTTATTTCTTTTGTTCATGCCAAATAGTCTTCTTCTTCATTATTTGTCTTCTATCATCTTGTTTCACTTTCTTCCTTCAACTTCTTCAATCTTCTACATCTGATTCTTCTATGAAAATACCGGCACAAATTTTTTTTCTTGTTGGGAGGGATGTCTCCATCCAACAAGACACCTATGACACTAGATTGGAAAACCCAATTGACACACTAATTCCATGATTTGACATGACTTATGTTTGACATTGATAATCCAAATGACTTTAACTTGGATTTTTTTACAAACTCTCATGTAATTTCTTGACCATAAATTTAAATTTGGGGTGTCAGATAACATCGATAATGCACCCTTCTTCATACAACTAATGAATTTATGCTTCATGTCTCTAATCTTTTACTTCAATTTCCTTCAAACTTAAAATGCATATCATGCACTTTACATGACTCTATTGCCACTTACAATGCAATAGTAATAATCTTGACATTTAAAAATTGATAATGATATTAGCTTGGCTTGGATTTTAACTTTCCTTCAATTGGTACTTGATTTGGACACAACCATGATGAATATTTAAACATTTTACTTGTCATATACTCTCAAATGATGTTTGAATTTTCCTTGACTTCCATTGGTGCAAACCGAGCTCCCATAGCAACAATGTTTAGCTTCATCAATTAAATTGTGAACTTCACTATCCACACGATCTTCAACAAGCACAATCACACAACAACATTCTTAATAGCTTGGACCATTAAATATTTTATGGTGGTGTCTCCACTCCAATTGTAGATTCTAACACTACTAGGGAGAAAAGAAATGCAATCTAAAACAATAATCATGACTTGTATTCAATTTGTTGTTTCTATTGATTAGTCCTCCTACCAGGTATACCATTATGTACTTTATATGGAACCACAATAAACTAGGAATCGAGCCTCCTCTAGCATCGGCTAATTCTAACGCCAACTACTTTAATTATGTTCTGGGTGAGACTAATATATCAGGAAGTGGGCTACAAATAATAAATTCCTATGCATATGGATTTCCTAATGTTCAGATAGCAACTATGTTGAACAAATTATGCAATGAATTGTGCTTCTTTAGGAGTTTAATAGAGTCTTTCGACCAAAATCAGTAACAACTTATTGTAGGCTGGGAACACAAACACTCTCATCTCCCACCGTACAAATTTGTCTCTTGTTATACATAAAACATCTTTCATCTTTCTTCTCACTAATGACAACATCAAGAACCTCCCAAAACTGTTTATTTCTTCCTTG
The DNA here is from genome assembly GCA_000966675.3 of Picea glauca. Taxonomy (NCBI): domain Eukaryota; kingdom Viridiplantae; phylum Streptophyta; class Pinopsida; order Pinales; family Pinaceae; genus Picea; species Picea glauca. The sequence goes on from JZKD02S0251046.1 coordinate 92,120, forward strand.
ATCACACACACTCAAAGCTATCTTCCTTTATCTACACCAACTTCGGTCTTATACAACAGATCTCAAGAAATGACTTCTCAGATATGATTTCGAAGCTTCTCTCTCCACCATAGTCCAAATAGGTTTAGACCACTCAATCCTTCACTCTTGAGCATGTGTAATCAACATTAATTTCTCTTCGAATCATATCTATTGGATGACAAAAATTGTATTTCACAACATGATTATAGAAATCCTGCAACAACATAAAGAATTAAAAAAAAATCACAACCACCAACACCACAGTCATCCATACTTACTTATCCTATGAAACTTTCTTCCAACACTCTAATCCTCCTCACATGCTCTACTTTCTCCACTACACTAGCCTTACCTACAGGAAGGTACTGAGTGGTAGTAAACAAACATCTCCCAAGGTCATTTTCATCTTGTAAGGAACACACACATTAACATATGTCACCAAATGCATCATAGCAACTAATCTTTATAATCCCTCTGACTAATCACTTAACNCAGCCTTAAAAATCATTCTCAACACTCTCTCTTTTTTTATTTCTTCCTATGTTTCTTCTTCATCAGAGGTCGCTTCATTTTCAATAACATCACCTATGCTAGGATCCCTTCTCTGCGCAATCTCCATGGCTTCCATCCTTGCTTAGATGTGTCTCACCTCTTGTAGAAACACTGCATTTTCTACATGTCTCCCTCAACCTATTCCAACATTTGTTGCTCATCTCCTTATGGGTGGCATATTTCCTTCAACGAGCACACTTTCTATGATACAAAAAATGATGACAAACCAAATGAAATTCTTCTCTTTTGTGATTGAATTCTTTTTCAAAATGTCATATAAATCTCTGTTGCAATGGAATAACAATATTTTCTTCTAGCACCAGGCACCAGACAATCCTTTTCATAGAACCATGTGTTAAAACCGAGCATTAAACCCTAACGAGTATTAGATATTGGAGTGTTGAAATATAATGCATATAACACTTTACCGATATCCACAAGGTCTGATATATTGGAATTCTGTTGTGGAAACACTATACTCAAATATATCTATATATCCTTATCGAACTATCACAATGCAATACATAATAAACACTTTATCGATATCGTCAGGGTCGGTATGTAATTGAGACAATGGAACCTCAACATTTCCTATCGGGATATCTCCTAGCAGTGTATCGAAATAAACCTTTGTGAAGGAGTTAACAATGTTGCGATATCGATGTGGATCTCCGGTAGGACTGTGCCACATGTCTCCTTTGTAGACCATTTATCTGGTATTCTTTCACCTCCATTTTAATCATCATCATTTATTAGTTTCGTTTACACAAATATACAAGAATTTGTGAAAGAACATTAAATCATTCCACATTGGAAACATGCATTGGAACAATGACTAGTTAAGTCTACACTTAGGTTATTTTACTTGCAATAATAACTTCGATCTAGAGATCAATTAACACAATCAAAATTTAACCAATATAATTCAATTACACACACAAAGTACACAAAATTCTCCAATTCTTATTAAATATGGAAAGGAATAAAAAAAATACAAGAATAATATTATATGTTCCTTTTCTTTGGTCTCACTGACCTCTACACACCACACCACACACACAACCAAAAAATCTTCATCTCCTCCCTCATATTACATTTCTTTTCAAACTAATACACCAAACTCTCGTACCCAAACCAACAACTTCAATTTTCTCCTAAATTATCTAACAAGCATCTAATTTAGCTAAATTGTTCTATTACATGTAAAACTTCTTGACACCCATGAAACTACCAAATCAAAGGATATCTTCTAGAGATATCACACCTAATTATTACAAATTTAAATGATAAATTGAGGAAAGTCACCTCCCCTAGTAAATATTTTGACCTAAGGTCAATCATGAGTTTTCACTGTGAGATGCTTCTACATCACTTTCTCTATCATGACAATTGGTTTCAGTTTACCACAAACATACAAAAACAATTACAAGGGTATGCATGCCTCTTCATGGCTTACATCATCATTTCAATCACGTACATACAATTTCAAGTTTCATTTCAGGTTAATCTATCCCTTATACAAACAAAAGACCAATATCATCTTCATTTCCATCATCAAAACAAAATTATCAAAGAGGATCTTCAAACTTCTTAGGGATCTCATTCTCTATGGATCTCAAATTATTTAACACACAATACCACTTATTTACCTTGCTTTTCTTCCTTCTTCATTCTCTGTATTCTTTTACTGTTGTAGTCTTCGGTCCTTTTGTTGCTTCATTCTTCTTGCTACTTCAAACTTTTGTCCCTTTCCTTGTTTGGATGCTCTTCAAGATTGCATTGTATCTTATTTCTTTTGTTCATGCCAAATAGTCTTCTTCTTCATTATTTGTCTTCTATCATCTTGTTTCACTTTCTTCCTTCAACTTCTTCAATCTTCTACATCTGATTCTTCTATGAAAATACCGGCACAAATTTTTTTTCTTGTTGGGAGGGATGTCTCCATCCAACAAGACACCTATGACACTAGATTGGAAAACCCAATTGACACACTAATTCCATGATTTGACATGACTTATGTTTGACATTGATAATCCAAATGACTTTAACTTGGATTTTTTTACAAACTCTCATGTAATTTCTTGACCATAAATTTAAATTTGGGGTGTCAGATAACATCGATAATGCACCCTTCTTCATACAACTAATGAATTTATGCTTCATGTCTCTAATCTTTTACTTCAATTTCCTTCAAACTTAAAATGCATATCATGCACTTTACATGACTCTATTGCCACTTACAATGCAATAGTAATAATCTTGACATTTAAAAATTGATAATGATATTAGCTTGGCTTGGATTTTAACTTTCCTTCAATTGGTACTTGATTTGGACACAACCATGATGAATATTTAAACATTTTACTTGTCATATACTCTCAAATGATGTTTGAATTTTCCTTGACTTCCATTGGTGCAAACCGAGCTCCCATAGCAACAATGTTTAGCTTCATCAATTAAATTGTGAACTTCACTATCCACACGATCTTCAACAAGCACAATCACACAACAACATTCTTAATAGCTTGGACCATTAAATATTTTATGGTGGTGTCTCCACTCCAATTGTAGATTCTAACACTACTAGGGAGAAAAGAAATGCAATCTAAAACAATAATCATGACTTGTATTCAATTTGTTGTTTCTATTGATTAGTCCTCCTACCAGGTATACCATTATGTACTTTATATGGAACCACAATAAACTAGGAATCGAGCCTCCTCTAGCATCGGCTAATTCTAACGCCAACTACTTTAATTATGTTCTGGGTGAGACTAATATATCAGGAAGTGGGCTACAAATAATAAATTCCTATGCATATGGATTTCCTAATGTTCAGATAGCAACTATGTTGAACAAATTATGCAATGAATTGTGCTTCTTTAGGAGTTTAATAGAGTCTTTCGACCAAAATCAGTAACAACTTATTGTAGGCTGGGAACACAAACACTCTCATCTCCCACCGTACAAATTTGTCTCTTGTTATACATAAAACATATTTCATCTTTCTTCTCACTAATGACAACATCAAGAACCTCCCAAAACTGTTTAGTTCTTTCTTGATCACACACACTCAAAGCTATCTTCCTTTATCTACACCAACTTCGGTCTTATACAACAGATCTCAAGAAATGACTTCTCAGATATGATTTCCAAGCTTCTCTCTCCACCATAGTCCAAATAGGTTTAGACCACTCAATCCTTCACTCTTGAGCATGTGTAATCAACATTAATTTCTCTTCGAATCATATCTATTGGATGACACAAATTGTATTTCACAACATGATTATAGAAATCCTGCAACAACATAAAGAATTAAAAAAAAATCACAACCACCAACACCATAGTCATCCATACTTACTTATCCTATGAAAATTTCTTCCAACACTCTAATCCTCCTCACATGCTCTACTTTCTCCACTACACTAGCCTTACCTACAGGAAGGTACTGAGTGGCAGTAAACAAACATCTCCCAAGGTCATTTTCATCTTGTAAGGAACACAAACATTAACATATGTCACCAAATGCATCATAGAAACTAATCTTTATAATCCCTCTAACTAATCACTTAACTCCTTGGACTGCAATTTTATCACTTAGTTCCTCTCTTGATGAGTTTCCTCTGCGATGGTGGATCCTCCAATCACAAAAATCAAGCTCAAATCTCAGTCACCTCTCTTGCATATTTTCCATGTACACCTCTATGTTGATACTCACCCAACAAACTCAAGCCTATTACAACGAATTTGGCTATCATCCTTTTGTGGCAACTCTCCTCTCTTAATAATAACTATTAACACAATAACTATCGATGCACCATAGCATCAATCAATCAAATTTTATTCCGATGGAGATTCACTGGAAAATGGAGCACTAGGTTGTACAACCTACTCCGAGACAACCTCTACTATGGCAGTCTCTATCGATGCATTTGACAATGGTCGTGGGGGTGGGTGGTAGACATGTGGGTTGTGATGGACCCTCATAGGTTGTAAAATTGATTCCAACACCCTAGTACTGGAGAAAGGAAACCCAAAAGCAATGCCTAGGTGCCTAGGGGGTGCAATACTACTATACCTAGAAAATATATTGGCGTCCTGCATACATATGAATAAAATTGAACTATTAGTATGAAATAGTAAAATTCAAAAACATAAAAACTAACAATTTGAGAATTATACGATATTTAACTTTACAGATAATACCTGTGACATTGGTGACTTGTCAGTCCCAGATGGATAATCCCCGACATCGCCTGGTGCCAAGTCCTGTAGAAACAAGAGAACATATAAAAAATTTAAGGATGCCATAAAATAAATAAATGACTATATTGAATCTATCAAATGTGATACATACATGTGTGTATGATGCACCCAATGAACATGTTTCCTCTATTGTTGCATCAATGGTGGGGCTAGGCACAGATGCATCCATAGGCGTAGAGGGTCTACTGTTGGGATGCAACAACTAAAAAACAAAATACAATCAAATATCTATACAAATACAAAAAATACGAAATAAATATATAATGATGAAGAACATAGAGAAGGTTAAGGTACTAACCTCCTCCATGAATATATGATGTCCATTGGGCTCTATATGCCCATAACATGTCTTCTCGCAGCTCAAGAATCTGTGAGGTTCACATGGACGAATGTTATGTCCATGTGCCCTCTCCTCATTGTTCTCTCTTGTGCATGCTGATGCTCCAGCTCCTCTATAAATGTCACTGGAAGGCACCTCCTACATGGATAATGCAACAAAGCTACTGTGTTGCACTAGGCTATGATTCAATGAGGGGATGGCTAGTTGTACTTGTTTCAAGTTCTCTGCAACAAGAGTATGTTGGGACGATGACCTAACTCAGGGTCATGCCTAGAATTCTCTTGGTCTTGTGAGGACCCTAGACCCACCCCATGGAAGTGACCAATGCCAAAGTAGTTGACATGCTTATCCATAATAAGCTCAACCCATAATTTTCTCATAAAATATAAGGTCATCTCCCTGTTATTGTATTGTAAGGAGGTTTATCAAAAACCATGTACCACCTATCCATCTAGTTTTGACTAATATGGGTATGGATGCACCAGTCAATGGAGATGTGTTTCCTAGTCAATGGTAGTTCTTTTCCATTTCTAGGATCCCTAAATATAAAAAAATTATTTGTTGTTTTGAATTGACCAATTCTTTGACTTGGTTTCTGTCCAAACCAGTGTTATAGTAATCATACTTTCATGCCCTATAATAAGAAATAGAGGTCAATTTCCCTTGGTCACTTGCAATGGATTGCAAAATGATGTCCAAAGAAGTGGCCAAGGAGACTATGCTAGGCTCTCTAGTCTCCCTTAATTGTTCCTCAAGGGTTCGTAATATAACCAAACCCTCATCAATTTCAATGTTTACATTGTGTGGTGGTGGTGGGTTGGGGTTTTGGTCTTCTTGATTTTCTTCTTATGGGTTTAAATTGTCTTGGGCTTCTATTGTATTATATATGCTACAATTTAAAAACCATGGCATGTAAATTAGGTTCATTTTTTATTTAAAATACAAAATTACATTTAATTTTTTAAAATTTAGATTATTGGGAGCAAATTACTAAATTGGAATGACTAAATAGGATTAGAATTAAGAAAAATGTAACGGTGGCCCCATCCTCCCTTTCTTCCTCTTCTCTAGCTCCACTATATTTTTCCAATGAGATAAGTGCGAGCACAATTTGGGCACAAATCGCGCTCAGGCCCTTAATATATTTTTATCAATAAGACCACACACACAGTTTTTCTACTAAACCTACGTGGAGGTTAGGCCATATACGAACCTATAGGTATATGAACATGTGTGCATTCCTAATAACGCACATGTGTTCCAACGAGTGTGCATTCTTAATCATGTCGTTGCCACTTTTTTGACCACCAATATCCAAGTCATTGTCATATCTAGACTAAACCAAATCATATCTTTGTTCTCTTCCAAAGTCACAACAAGAGAATCAAATTTAGGAGGAAGACTCCTAAGTACCTTCTCAACAACCTTCCTATCCTCTATGGTTTCTCCATGAGACTTAATCTAATTTATCAGGCCAATAACATGAGTGTAAAAGGATTCTAGTGAATCTGTGTCTTTCATTGACAAAGTTTCAAAATATCTTCAAAGAATTTGTAATTTTGAAATCTTGACTTTGTCCATACCTTGATAAGAAGTTTGTAATATGTCCCATGCTTCCTTGTCTTGTTTTGTTGATTTTACTCTTGGGAGTATACTTTCATGCATGGCTTGATGTATGTAAAACATTGTTTTTCCATCCTTCTTCCTTTGATCTTTCAAGGCATCCTTCTTAGCTTGTGTGAGGGAATTGTATGTTGCCTGCTCCGTTGGTTCCACATAGCCATTTTCAAATATCTCCCACACATCTTGACCCCAAAATAATGCCTTCATGGTCAAGGACCATAACTCATCATTTTTACGTGTAAAAGTGGGAGGTTGCAGATTTGAAGTATAAGCCATGATTTAAAATTTCAATAGTCACCTTATAACAAAGTTGCTTCTCTTGAAACCTACTCTATTAAACCCACTCTAATACGAGATCTTGGATCTAAAGCGTGCAGACCCACTCTACGCAGCGTAGTTGCAAAGATTGTGCATGCTTTGTCGCTAAACTCTTAGAACTAACTGCGCAGTTCCAAAACTACGTGGTAGACTGTGCGTTGTGATGATAACACTAAGAAATCAATTTTTGTAATAAAATTAACATTGTGCTAATCTTAGCACATAAGATCACATATATATATTCAGTGTAGATTCAAGGACATATAAACTTACTTAAGCTTGTGCAGATATAGAGAAAAAGTATTTTCAAGGTGTTCGCATACTACGGAACTCAAAACTTAGAATCATTCATGTGCACAACTCATAAATATACCAACACACAAATACTTAATGTATTTCCAATTTGGATGTTGCATGTTGTTTACAAAATACAATACTCTTTAGAGCTTCGACTCCAACAACTTCTGCAGACTTTAAAAAACAGAGCTTGTGCTCTGAGACTTCTCCAACTCTCTGCACAATTGTTGTTGCTACTATGTATCAACTATATGTCAATTATCTACAGACTCAGAAATATAAAGACTAAGACTCAGACTTCTTGTAGAAGCTAACCGACTCAAACATTTAAGACGACAATAAATTTTGAGTGACTCTATTTGATTAACAAGACTCGAGAAAGATTAAAGATCGGCTCATTAATAACACTCTTGCTTGTCGTAATTGAGTGAGTCGGTGAAGACGTAAAGCTCACGACTTATAATTAATATCTCCAACCACAACTTCTTCCTATGAGTATGTGTTGATAGGGATGAGCCCTTAAACCTTTTGGTATATTGTCATTGGTGTATATGAGTGTACATGTTTGCATTACAACTATTGCAACATTACAACCATGAATCTGTTATTGGAAGTAATTTATATCTTAAAACGTTTTTGAAAGAGATATCCATTCCCATATTGAAGCCCCCAAAAAAGGGGGAGGGGGGGTGGGGCGCGGGTTGAAGAGGCAAGTAGTTCTAGAAATATGGTTTTCATTTGTTGAAACTATATGACCTTACCACATACAATTGTCCTTAAGATCCAGTCATTAAAGTTGTTTATCATTCCTTGTATGAAACTGTGCTGTTGTTTCGAATTGACCTACTAGTCATACAATCGGTCTCATTTTGACATATTTACCCATCCTCTATTTGCTTGTTTATACTGTTGTAACTACTTTGTTGATGGCATTTTGCACCCTTCTTAAAATCCAAACCTTATGAGTTTTCTCGTGGCACGTTTTCCCTTTGAGGCTGAAGGAGGTGAACATAGTGTGAACTTTTTACGGCCTTATCTTTATTATTTACTTTACTGATGGAAATAAAATGTCATTATTGTTTCTAAAACCGTCTTCTTTGGGTGCAATCTATATATGAAATTGGGCACTCAGGTATTTTCGAGAGGATATTTCCACTGGTTATACCTTGCTTACTAAGGAACATGGCTATTTAAGGTGGTTTAATAGTGGTTGCTTCAGAGGTTAAAAGAAAGGTCCCTTATAATTCCAACGGCCTCCATAACCCAATTTTTAAATAAAGCACAAAAGGGGCAGTAAACTAACTTGTCAGTGAAAATGATAAGAACAAAGTAGATAAGTAGATCCACTGTGTGGAATAAGAACAAAGTAGATAAGACATATTAATCCACTGTAGTCAAGCGGACGCCATGAGAGATTCTTTTCGGTTATTGGTCTGGTTCGTATGACAAGTTTGCCAATAATGTGATAGCAATGAAATTCTGAATAGTTTTAGTTGGTGAATAGATGTAGTGCGAAAAGTTTACTCCCGTGACGTTATTATATCAAGGAAGAAATTCGGAATGCATTACAAGGTTTCGTAGCAAAGAAAATTGGAATCCTGTTTGGAATTAAATTATACAGATTGCTAGGGTTTGGTTTAGTTTAGTCCTGGTGGTTCAGTTTAGGGTTTACTTCATCCAGTAATGGCCTACCATTCCACGATATCATCACACTAAACACATAGATTTTGAATTCGAGGGATAAGGTCACCATTGTCGACTTGTCTAGGATGAATCCTTCCTAGCAGAGGAGTCACAGAAGAACAATGTCGAACATCGTCTTTAGGAAGCACAATTCCCAACATAAATGCATCGCTGTTGAAAGCTTGAACTGTCATTTCCCAACATATTCCTACTCCTGCGAGATGCCAAAGCAGGTCTAGTTGTTGGTGATGAAGCTCCCGTTGATCTTCCATTTGACATCAATAGATTTCTATCTATCCTCAACAATTATTGTAAGTGATATGCACCATCAGTAGCACACTGAGCGCAATAATAATTGATAATAATTAGCGATTTATCCTACCAAAAAAAATCAAAGTTAGGGTTTCGCCTCTATCATGATCTTGCTGTGAGCTTGATTTGTTGACCCGCGTGATTTTCCTCTACCATGGAGATGATCCCTAAGTGTTCATTGGATGACATATCCAGTTGTGCAAATCAGGACAACCCTTTCTCGTTAATCAGTGATATAATTAAAGATTTTCATTTTTGCATATTTCACTCTCTTCATCACTTTCGAGTAATATTCCCTGATTACTTCAGGTTCATACTCACGTATAGTGCTCTACTGTCATTGACAACCAAAGAGAAAGAACGTAGCCTTTAGAGAACAAAGGTTTATTTGACGGTGACAGAAAAATCCCATAGGTTCAATAGAAATTTTTAAACGATACCCAAAACGTATTGGAATTACAAAATCGTACAAAACTGAACACAGAAGAAATGGCGGGAAGAAATTTCTCATATTTTCCAGTGCATTACTATCCGGGAAACAATCTGGACACTATGTTGTCAAAGCATGTTGTGTGTGCAATGCAATGCTTCAGCAAGGATTCTTATGGCCACACGATTATTCAACAAAGTACTCTCAGAAATATTATATTCACTGTCTGCATGATAGGAATGGGAATCTGGACTTGTTTTACTATACTGGTCGAGGATTCCACCAAATCTCTAAAGTGTACTATTGGATTTGACTCACCTTTGTCACCTCGTGTCCATATTTAAGATAACTCATTTTTGGGGTTTTATTCCTTCATAAGATTGTCGACTAGAATTCATTTCAAATTGTGCCCAAGAGTCAATTCTCCAAATTAGAATTTGTATGTTCTTGTGTTGGAAAGTAGAGACTTGTTGGGATGTTTTGTTCCTTGCAGACAAAGCAAACGAATGGACCAAAGAATAGTCATTAATGATTAATAGGTATGACAAAAGAGCCATTAATGATTCATAGAAATGACAAAAGAGCCATTAATGATTAATAGAAATGACAAACTCGCCATCAATATGAATGCATTGATACTAAACTTAAACTTAAAGACAACAATGGGTGTTGGTCCTTGATTATGCACTAATCCTCTTCAAGTTTCGGGGCAGATTGTTTGTGTATCACTGCATATGATAGAATTATATTTCTTTTAATTATATATTTTTCTAGATAAGTTAAGGACTCGTGTGTTGCCTTGCATTATAGGAAGTTCACCACCTCTATAAGATTGTGGATTGAATCTTGTTATAATTGTGTGTGATCGAGGGGACACTTGAGCCTTATAGGAAAATCATGTGGCTATCCAATGTTATAATAGCATCTAGTTTATTGTAATATCTTGTTGTGATTTGAAGATATTAGTTTAGTCTAGAGATATGTAAGTATATTATCCTTGTAAAGATCAAGCTGAGTATTAGGCCTTTTTGATAAGACTAATCTCAAAATTATTCTTCATTATCTCTTAGGTATTAAGGTTTCTAAGGTTTTAATAGAATCCGTGTTTATGTTAAAAGTTTGATGGTGGGGATATACATCTACATGTGACTGAGTGGGAGATTGACATTGAGAGAATAATGTCTCTAGATTTCGGCTCTTCAGATACTTTAAGAAACTTGTGGTAAGATCCACCTTGGGGGAGAATTAGTGACAATAGCTTAAGGTGTTTAGCTAATAGCAGAAAGAAAATTGAAGCAAGTTATGGCTCTCTTTTAACTAAAATGAAAAATTTCACTTCGAACATGAATTATGCATGGTAAGAGATGTTAGATGATTTTTTATTAATATTTTGTGATTAACATATGTGGAAATATGAGTAGTTTAAGGCATAATCAAAGACTATTTTGTTGAGCTTACTAAGAGGAGGTCGCCTCTTGAAGAGGGAGAGAAGGTTAGATAAGTATAGTTGTGATATAATAATGGAGTTCATCTTTGTGTTTCCTAGGACAATCGAGAATCACATTCCCATCATGATGGTTATAGTTATATATTGACCAAAACAACCAACCTTGTATTTATTCATGCTACTCATAAAGCCTCAAACATTATTAAATTATTTTTCTAAGGAAACTCTGAAGTTACACCAAGTATTGAAGAAGATTATGCCAAGTTTACTTCCAACTTTTGAAAGAGCTTGTTTCAAACATTTGTACTTAATCAAACGTTGGCACAACCCACTAGTTCCAATACCTGGTTTCCATGATTGTGTGAATTTGTGGTGTTGGAAAGAATGTTGGGTAGGTTGGAGTCTTAATGTAATTCAAAGGTTTTAATTCAAATGTTTTAGTAGCAATTAAGGCATAAAGTTTAATGACTAACTTGTAACATCAAAAAGTTGCACTCATGAAGGCCTAATAGGACACGAGTTTTGAGATGTGGTAGTAAAACCACAGGAATGGTCAAGGAATATAATTATAAACTAACTTGTGATATTGAAAGTTCATGGGCTCACTAATTAGAGTTAGCAGTGCAAACTTGCAAGACACTTGAATTATGATTTCTCATTTAGTTGTTGATAAATTGGTTATCAAGAATAAACACCTCAGGTGCAACCCCCCCCCAAAAGCCATGATTATATAAATCTTGGCATGAGGTGATTAGAGTTCCTCTAAGAAAGAAGAGCAACACTAACCTTGATTGGACATGACCAAAATGCTTTGAGCATCAACACTTAGATATACATGACTGGGGATAGATATGGAAGAGCTTGAAACATGAAGTATGAACATAGTTAGACTTGTGCCTTTGTATGCAAATTTATCTAAGTTACAATGTTAGGTGTCAAGATAGACACCTACATCTAAGTAAAGATGACAAATTGTATCCTAATACTTTTGAGTTTATGGACCTTACAAAAAAATACAAGGAAAATAGACAATGTGATATGTTGAATTCTTACAGACCAATGTACAAACTTAGATCAAAGAGTAAGAAGCTTGTACACCAATTACTAGACTAGATTATATATTATATTGTTAGATATTTATGTGAAATCCAACCAGAAAAATATATGAAAACTTTAGCACATTGATAAGGTGACTATCCCTATCTCGTGAAATGTCAACTTTTTTGTCGAAGAAGAGGGAATGATAATCAGAAAACAATTGGTAATCACCTGAAACTTAGAGTACTAATGATCCTTATTAAATTATCTCTTGACAACTTAACTAAGTAGATCCATATGGTATATGAATATTTTGACTACATTTCTTGCATTAGATATAAAATCTAGTATTCACTATTTATTATACCGGTGAATAAATTTGATTCTATTGAAAACACTCACAATGTTATTATTTCTCTACACTTGATACAGGTTGACATGGTTATTATGTGTAGATTTTAACCTTGTACAATATTTACTGCACAAATATTTTCAGTAAAAGAACAAAAAAGACACAATGGAAAATACAAACATTACAGAGATATTTTTTCCCTGGAAAGTCAAACCGGGAAAACCAACATATTCTATATTCATTCATAGTATTACATTGTTTGCAATACAATATACATATAAGAGCCAAAGACATCCAAAACCCCAACCCAATGACCTGGATTAGTCAACAACCCTAATTCCTTAACCATAAATAGAAAACTATCGGCCAAAAAACCATGTGCCGAAAAACCACCTAAATATGTGACACTACTTCTCGTGCAAACAATATAAAACATACCAAAAATTATTCCACTTCTTTTTTTCTTTGCATACAAGGGGTTACAAGGTTACATAGTCAACAATCTAAGGCAACAATACCCATGGATCCTCTACACCAAGAGAACTTCTCAGTGCTCATAGATTTTGTTAATGAATCTGCAACATTCTTCAAAGTGCCCACCTTCATCAACAATACTTTCTTTTTTTCAACCATGTCTCTCACAAAGTGATATTGAATATCAATATGCTTTTTCTTTGAATGAGAAGTCAGGTTCTTTGCCAGAAAAATTGCACTTTGACTATCACAATCTATCCTTACAACTTGTTGTACCAACCCAATACCTAAACACAATATTTGTAACCATACTGCTTCCTTACTTGCATGAGTGATTTCCATGTATTCAACTTCTGTAGGTGAAAGTGCTTCTATAGCATGTCTTTTGCACATCCAACTTATCGCTCCTCCAAATAGGTTAAACACATACCCACGTGTAGATCTCCGATGATCAAGATCTCTAGCCTAGTATGCATTCACAAAGCCATGTATATCCATCACTCTATTCAATCTTGATCTTCCTTGGTAGCACAATCCATAGCTAGAAGTGCCACAAAAATACCCGAAAACCCTTTTTATTGTTGTCCAATGCTCCTACCCTGGCTTTAACATATACCTGCTCAAAATACCCATTGCATGTACAATGTCTAGTCTAGTAAAGACCATTGCATACATCAAAATGCCAACTTCACTCGCATATGGAACATGAGACATGTTCTCCTCCTATTCATGTTTCTTTGGACACTGATCCACTTAAACTTTTGCACCAACAGGAATAGGAACCTTGACCGGTTTACATTCCTGGATATTAAACCTCTACAATGTTGTCTCAACATATTTTCTCTGATTTAACTAGAGCTTCCTCTTTTTCCGATCTCTTTTAATTTCCATGCCCAAAACAAAATTTGAAGCACCGAGATCCTTCATGTCAAATTTAGAGGAAAAATAAGTTTTCACATCCTGGATAATCTCCTTGTTGTTTCCTATCAGCATCATGTCATCCACATACAAGACCAAATAAATCAAATGATCACCAATTAATTTAAAATACACACAGTGATCCTCTTTGATTTTTGTGAAGCCAAGTCCAAACATATAAGTATCAAATTTTTGATACCACGTCCTGGGTGATTTTTTTAAACCATACAAAGACTTTTTCAGCTTGCATACCAACTCCTTATTTCCCTTCACAACATAACCTTTTGGTTGTTTCATATAGATTTATTCCTCCAGATCCCCATGTAGGAATGTTTTCTTCACATCCATCCGTTGTACTTCAAAATGAAATGCAACAACAATAGATAAAAAAAATCTTATAGAGGTTAACTTGGCAACAAGAGAAAAAATCTCACCAAAATAAATTCCCTCAACCTAGGAATAACCCTTTGCTACTAACCGAGATTTGTATTTCTCCACTTTTCCTTTTGCATTCAACTTCTTTTTAAATACCCATTTGCTTCCAATGGGATTTCTTCTAGTCGGCAAATCCACTAGATCCCAAGCCTCATTCTTATCCAAAGATGCCATTTCTTCATCCATGGACCTTTTCCAGATATTTCCACCCTCTGAATCCACTGCCTCCCTGACAATTCTAGGATCATCATCAGTAATAGACAAAGAAAAATTTGAACAAAAATCGGATGGACTATACCTTTCTGGTAGCCTTCTTTCTCGAATTGATCTCCTCAATACTGGAGTATGAGGATCTTATTCTTCTGATTCATTTTCTTCTGTAGAGTTTGACTCATCATCCTTTGAATCAAACTCTATTTTCTCTGGTTCTTCCTTACTTGGTAGGACTTCCTATTTAATAACATCCTTCATTTCTCTAAATACCACATCTCGGTTATACACTACCTTCTTAGTTTCTAGGTACCAAAGCTTATAACCTTTGAGACCATCTTTATATCCGATAAAGATACACTTTTCA